>JABXJD010003192.1:0-33266 GCA_013375575.1 Percina caprodes
TCCTGGTTCATGTGATTGGTCTCAGTGCCTCGGACATATTAGGTTGCTGGAACAGTTATACAATGCAAAGGCAGCTTCATTTATGGGTCAAAGACTTTACTGCAGAACATGTCCAAAATTCCATGCATACATCCTATAAAAGCAAAAGTCCAAGCCACAGTATTTCTTTAAAGAACATGTCTTTGTCTTCGTTGTGCCTGTTACACTTCTGGGTGTTCATTTGCTGTATGACAGCAGCATGTGCAGCATATGCTGCATGTAAAAACAGATCAGTGCACAATTCTTGCTCTGAAATTCTATCGCTATGATCCGGAAGCCTGCAAACAGCATGATCTGACCCAAAGAGCCGTTGGGCTCCTGGAATTTCACACATCAACCTTTATTTTCCCATTTGGCACTCACTGCTTGATATCCATTGTAGTGTAAAGGATGAGCCAATCTCACACAAAGAGCTCTATTTAGTGAACCAACTCTGTTTCTGCAATCACTTAAAGACAGGCATTTGTTCAAATGAACTCCCTCCAGCAGCAAATGAAAACATTCTTAAGTGATGTGCAGTTTTCTCTTAAAGTGTGTTTTTCTAAAATAGTGCCTTGAAGACAGCTGCATGCCTGCCAAACCATTGCTTTGGCATTAGTGGGTGTTACTGGATGATTGCCATACTCATGGAGTTAATTACAAGATGATTTGTCATATCGATGACTGCTTATTGGATGTAAAGATACATGTAAGAAATATACATGTGAGAAATATAGATATAAGATCTCTCATGTCCTGTGATCTGGGCTGGGAGGATGCCTGCACAGTATCAGTAGTATCATCATCTACTGTAGTTAGGTCTTACAAGTCTGAGAAGATAACTCAAATAACCCTGATGAGGTCATAGTGATGTCCTCAGTGTTATTTGAGTGTTGGCTTGGAGACTTCAAATAACAGGCATGGACAGTGAAACAAAAAGGTTGCTTTCATGGGAAAATTGCGAAGAAAAAATCAGAATAAATCAGCCTCTGCTGCTTTAATTTATTTTCTTTTTTAACTATCTGTCCCACAACTTTTTGGAAGAGCAATTGAAAAGTGCTGGAGTACTCTAAGGGAATTATGTTGTGCAAAAGGTCTTGAAGGATCACAACTTTTTCATGATTTTGACCCGTTTGTCAGCTTATCCAATATCTGCTAATAGCACTGACACCAAAAACCCTCTCAGTCTAGCAAGTATACCAGTGTTTCAGCCTACAGCATGCATTAAGTAAACGTAGGCGATCAACAATATGAGAATAGACCTTCTTATTCATTTTATTTTACCAATAACTTTAAACATGCTTGACAGGTTTGTAGCTGCTGCAATTTCCCATTTTTTTTCTCTTTCATGATATTACATTTTGCCAATTTAATTATGTATTCATTGTGCAGTTAGATGGCTGTGATAGGCGTGCATTGCAAAATTAGAAAAAAGAAAGTGCTCCTAGTGTACATTGTCACTATGTCATTAATCATTTATGAAGATTGACACATTTTGAAATGCATAGCAGTTTATACATCAAAGCCTCTGTCCCTCTTTTAAGATCCATTTCCTTCACACAGACTCACCTTTTGTAGTTTGATTTTCCAAGTTTTGAGAAAATTGAACTGAAAATGAACTTTTCCTGATTTGTCTCCTACATGTGATCCAATTAGCTGCAAAGGACACATGCTTTGACAACAATAACTCAAGATGTAATGAGATTTGCATCTTGAGTAATTATTGTGTTTGGTTTGGAGGCAGAATGAAGAAACAGCAACACTGATAATGGCCGCTATCCCAATAACATTCTGCTTTAATTTGAACCTTTATTAAACTGTTCCTTGTTCACTATGTGTGTTGTGTCGATTATGTTTGCAGTATAGAGCACCTATTATAATCGTCTCTGTAACAAACACAGAGTTCAGCTGCTGTCTTTGTTTGGTTCACACATTTGAGCTCACTGTGAACTGTCTAAATGTGCTTATTACTGTTGAGTCAAACAGCCATACCGTACTGTGCAGAAAGCAATTATCCTGGAGCAATGCAACACATGATACATAACATTAGCGTCAAAGGCTAATTTGTCACTCTCGTTACCCAGAATGCCCTCCCATGGGACTGGAGACATTGAAGATTGATGATTTCCAGCTTCATGCTTCAACTGGCTTTACGGCCTTGGTGCTCACAGAGGTCGACTTAACATTCAGGTAAGATTACCAGAAATGTTGGGACTCGCATTATATATTTCACCTTTCTCCTTCAAATTAGCAATACAAAAGAAATATGATCCAGAGATAGCATCTTTTAATTTTAGAATCAGTTTAAGTTCATGTTCAAGCTCTGTGGAAAGATGTCGCCTACGATAACTGGCTTTTGCTCAGTTAAATGTGGATGATATTATCATGAGCTCGCAGCGGCAACTCAACAGAGAAAGTGATAGTGTTGCCATCGAACCAGGGCACATCCCCAAGACTAACAAAAAAGATTGGTATCTGAGAAAAGAGGAATTTCCTGTTAGTGCAAGCAGTGTTTGAGGGCATTAGTATGTGTATTGTCTGCAGCACGCCTAATCTACTGCAGGCTGCACTGCTCTCAATCCATACAATTAATGCAACACACACACATGCTCTTAATCCGCACAAGACTACAAGGCATTATGTGTCAGGAAACACAGGATTTGTTGTATGGTGTGGTGTGTGTGCACCTCTGTGTATGTGAGTGCTTCTTAAGAATCATACAGGGGCAGTGATACAGTAGAGTCCATTATAGAGAACAATTACTTTTAAATCATTAGAAAAACTTAGAGAACAGATGCTGCCTGTTGAATCGGGCTTGTGGCCATGTAGCTTGGCTTTTTTTTCACTTTTTGTAGCTGCTACAGTCTGTTTGATTCCAGACACCAAGAGTTCTGTGATGTGAGGAATTTAACTTTCCCTTTTTCATATTTGGAGATGCATACTGGTGGTGAAACATGAACAATTGAAATGCTAGACACCACTAAACACCCTCTAAATGTGTAATATATGTAATAGCAGTGTTTAGAAAGTAAAACTTACCATATCCTTATCCTTATTGTTTTCCTTCAAGTAATGAAAGGTTCTGGGTCTGCAACTGGATCTGAATTGGTACCAAATGTAATCACCTGTTCAATGACATTCATATTAATTAAAATCTGTTAACATTATATGTTCTTTTTTATTAGATATTCTGCTAACTGACAGAAAAATGGTACATAAAACACCACCTCCTTGGCAGAAGTAGGCCTATTGCCGAATCATTAACAATCATGCAACAGTAAACCTAAAGGAATTTGGTTCAAGGCAGCTGAACATTTACTTCTTAAGGCTGGAACATGCTTCTCCTAGCAGCATGTAAATAAAAGTATGGGTATCGTTTAGTTTTCTTTCTCACTGAACACATATTTGTCTTTTCCGTTTCGAACCTACATCCTGACAGGAAGTTGGATAGACCTCACAGCTTGTTTCAATCACAGAGCCACGCGACTTTCAGTATTGGGAGATGTTTGTTTACTGAGTTATAATTGTAACTAAGATACATTCTTCCAGAAATCCAGTTTTTCTCTGAGGCAACTTCATTTGTACAGGACTAATTCTTAAACCCTTACTTTCTTCATGTTTGACTTTGATAAAAGACTTTTAATGTAATGTAAACACTTTATAATGAATTAGACACAAGACAGTAATGTTGAGTATTAACCTAAAATAATTCCCAAATTTGTCAGATCATCACTTTGTTTTACACCCATTCCAATTCTAACTTATTGTACATTTGTACAAAAAATGTCAAGTCACATTCTTCTTGACATTATTTGAGTGGTGTACTTCAAAAAGAGTTGACCGACATGATAAAGAGACAGTGATAGCATACACTCAGCTTTTACAGTGCAGTATGTCATCATAATCTTAGCAGTTGGATGAAGAACAGGAAGAAGCACACACACAGCATGTGTGTGACTGTTCACACACTGAGCCAACAGTGTCAACTGGAAGAGTACGGGCTTCATGGAGGGTGTAGCATTATAATAAGTTAGTTTAAATGCTCAGTCCAATATCGCAGATGTGTTCATTAAGGTAACTCAACTTCACTGGCTTTGTTTTTCCCTTGTTCACTCCATTAAGTATGATCTAGTCTGCTTTGAGTGATGTAGCCTGTTTTATAACATTTACAGTACTGCCTTTATCATGGTAAAAGAAACATTGATATACTGCAGCTAAGCTGATTCTTATCTTGACAGCATATTTTAGATTCAGAGGTTAAAATCTGAACATCTCAGCCTTGACTTTTGCATGCTTCAACCCCTCCACTGTCAACATAGTGACCTTTAACAAATATTTAACAAATGCAAGCAAAGCGGAGGTGGTCAGCATAAGTGTGTGGCACCAAACAGTGTTTGTGTTACCACATGGACATCAGGGATGAAGTTCTGCTCTCCTCGGTTGTTTTCTGGACTGCAGGCTGGCCTTTATGAAGATGACCTATATGACGGGGCCTGGTGCGCTGGCAGAGATGACCCGCTGCAGTGGTTTGAGGTGGATGCCAGGAGGCTGACTAAGTTCACAGGGGTCATCACACAAGGCAGAAGCTCCCTCTGGTCGTGAGTAGGAACCCTACAGACATGCATGGACAGTTGCATATGGTTGAGAATGAGGATTTTCTTGTCCAAGCTAACATTAAAGGCTAATTTTGGGGGATGGAGTTCATGTTAGTTCTCTAAATTGCCTTAAATCAAGTGACAGCGATGTCTGTTTGAAGTTTGTTTTAAACCATCAGAGTTTGGATCTTTAACAAGGGTCTGGGGCCCCTAGGTGGAACTCAGAGTTAATTTTTTGAAAGTTTTCATTACAGAAAAATACTTTGCACATCTATAACGAGAGACAGGTGCGTTGGAGGAAAAGTAAGTCAAAAGTTGCAAAGAAACTCCCGAACACTGTCTGACTTGTTTCTTTGCAATTTTTGAAAGTTTTTTTTCAAAGATGAAAATGTCTTAACATGAATCCAACAAAGTATTGGCAAATATAAATCAGCCTATTTGTGAAGAAAAAAACAACACATTGATCCTAAACTTACTGGCCTGCAGGTAGTCACTAAGGTAGCCACCCACAGATACAGTTCATCCTTAGGATTCAATGTGCAACATAAAAACATGATTTATAAAAACATACCAACATTATTTTAATAGCTTAGTATTCTATGCACTAAAAGGGTATGTATAAAGGCTTTAGGCTGCACACACGTTATTGTAGGCCCAGTTTAATACGCAATTTAATTTAATTCAATATGTAATAGGGGTCCCTGCTCTGTCTCTCTCACAGTTAGGGGTCCTTGGCTTCAAAAACGTTGAAGACCCCTGCATTAGAGGATACTCATTTTTGTAGATAAAAATGGAAGTTCTGATAAATCTTGGGAATTAAGCACATTTAATATGGATTAGAAAAGGATAAAAGAAAAAGATATGTTAGATGATAGAAGAAGATATGTCATGCCATTCATGAAATGCTTTTTGCTTCAATAACCTGCAATTTCTGCCACTGTTTTTTTTAATTAGTGATATACTTAAATGAGAAGTTCATTTCAAGCACAGGTGGACATCATGACATTTTTATAAGTCAGAGACAGAGTGTACAGACATGCTCGTACAGCTCTGTGTACTTACAGTAGGCACAGCAGCACTTTGAGCTAATACCAGCGTGCTAAAATGCTCACAATGATGATTCGAACATGCCAACATTTAGCAAATATAATATTTACCATGTTCATCATCTCAGTGTAGCATGTCAGCATGCTAACAATTGGCAATTAGCACCAAAGTACAGTTGAGACTGACGGGACATGAATGTGTGGACTAAATTTCATGGAAATCTATCCAATAGTTGTTGATATATGATATGTTGTTATAACCATGTTGATATAACATGGTTATAAAAAAGTTTTAAAATAACTATGGGAAATGAAAACTAGAAGCAGACAGACAGCAATAATTGTTCCAGAACTCTAAATGAGTCTTGAATTTTCCTATAAACCCCACTGGAAAATTGTACTTCACAAATATAAAACAAGGTTTTCAATCTCGTCCACATGGCGTAGAACCTTTCCTGGTGTTTGCCCTTTTCACAAGTCTTTTCTGATCCCTTCACTGTGGGATTAAGGATTTATGAGTTTGATTGATTGGAGTACAGCCTCACTCTTTCATCTCTCTTAAAAGGGCACTGCATTTTAAAAACATCACTGGAGAAGTGTTTTTTACTGGACTGTAAGCTTGTTCAATCCACTCAGATGAAGGACAAAAATGATGTTGAATGATGATGAATGATTTAACAAGTAGGGATTTGGACACATTTTAACACTTTAGTTATATTTACTGGAAGTGTATACTGACTACAGCATGGGATGAGTTTACTTTGTGCTGCTAAGAGTGTCTGTGAAGCTCGTTAAGATATGAATTATAGTGCCATCAGGTCTCCATGGCAAATTCTGTAATATAACTTCCAAATACAAAGGCATGTGTATAATCTCACCATCCACTGCCTCAGCTCATCAGTACATAAGCCTGCCACGTCCTTTTTCCTGTTTTTAAGATTAAGTTAAAATACGTACAATCATGTATAATTGTAGATTAACAACCTTTCTAATCTTAAAAATGACGTGGTCAAATGTCTGACCAAACTTCTCAGTGTGGTTGAGAACAAAGGCTTATACGTTTAAAATAAACCAGAATATATTATAACAGAAAATATTGAGCCTATGACGTGGCACATTTGTTGGTTTTTCTCTTTTAATTACTCATTGGGCAGTGGGAAAAGTTAACCCAGGATGCAAGTTTTAGTGTGTGACTCATATGCTCGCATACTGTACTCTCTCTCTCTCTCTCTCTCTCTCTCTCTCACTCTCTCTCTCTCTCTTTCTCTCTCTCTCTCTCTCTCTCTCTGTCTTTTCTCTGTCTCTGTCTGTCTTTCTCTCTCACCCCCAACCGGTTGAGGCACATGACCGCCCACCCTGAGCCATGGTTCTGCTCGAGGTTTCTGCCTCTTAAAAGGAAGTTTTTCCTTCCAATATATCGCAGAATATTGCAATATGTTTAAAATGCTGCCTACATTAAGTTGTATTTTGTCATAATAGCTTTGGGGTACCATTTTCTAATAGGGAACTTAAAATAAAATAGGCCTTCTTAGAAAGGGACGATGTATTTGCATTTAACCAGGGTCCCATTTCCACGAAAAAACCAACAAATGCTTTTGTTCACATTTTCCCCTACCATCTACCTACTCTACTCTTTGCTCTATAATAATATCTGACAATATTTGTTCTTTGTACTTCTTAATTGGAAAGGATAGGCCCAGACTTCTGAAAACTGTTGTGTAGTAGAGCATTGCGAGATACTTTATCAGGCTGTGCTGGTGATTTTCCTTCTAGGACAGCACGATCTGAAAGCACGGAAGACACCGATGCCCGAGACAGCATTTTGCCCGCAATTAGCTCTGTGGGGCATGTAACTGTCTGCGGTGTCTATAACAGCACTCTAATTAGCAGAACTGGGAATTCTTACCAGGCTGGACCAGCTCAGCCCTGATGCCTTTATCCAGAAGCATGGAAGTCACTGTCAACCTACATACTGCTCACGTGGGTAGAGCTCTGTCTGGCTGGATGGGACATTAAATCACCAGACAGACAAAAAAAGCATTGTGTTATTACTCTGTGCTCTATCTACTCTATCTATACTTTTTAAATGGACAATACTAGTGTGTTTTAAAATAAAAATAATCTATCACGTTGATTATTAAGTCTGCATTGTTTTTGTCATAGCTACGTTATTGTTGCTAGGACCATAGCCAGGCTTTTTGAAATGCTAATTTAAGAAGTTTAAGGTTGTTTATTCAGTTGACATTTTATTCAGTTGACAGTATAATATATTTTCGGTAAATTACTGAAATCAGCCTGTAAAACACTTGCCATACTGGTAGGCGTATTTTTGAAATTTGGAGAGAGCCTGGCTCGCTGTTTCTCCCTGCTTCCAGTCTTTATTCTAAGCTAAATGGCAGCTGGCCAGAGTCATATTTATCCTAGAGACGTGGTTTCATCTCATTGGCAAGAAAGCAAGAAAGTGCATTTTCCAAGAAGTCAAACTATTCCTTTAACATTTACTGTGTTTTTCAAATTCATGACTTATGCATCACTCACATAAATAATCCATTGCATTGTGAGCCTGGTCCAAAACCCCTGAATCTACACCAACATTTCTGATTTGTTCAGCGATTCAAATGAATAAATGAATGAATGAATGGAGTGGAACAAAATGGAAATTCACTCTATGTGTCTATGTGGATTATATGGCCAACATATTCTGGAACTTAGAACTGAAACTCAACCCAGTTAAAATGAAAGAATTTTGTATGGCAAATTTCACTGTTGCTCATGTTTCAAAACTTTAAGCAATAAGATGCTCAAGTGACACTTGATATAAGTAAATAATATGAATATAAATTATTTGACCTCCTCTTCCATTGTGCTACTTTTAAACAGACTTCCATCCTGTGAGAATAAAGCGTGTTTGAGCTGAGGGACTTCCTCACAGTCACCTCATTTGTATTGAATTCAGCCTGATAGGATATTTCTTTTCTTCCACTCATGCCCTGATTTTCTCATGCTAACAGGAGCGATTGGGTGACCTCGTATAAGGTGATGGTGAGCAATGACAGTCACACCTGGATAACACTGAAGAACGGCTCCAAGGACTTGGTGAGTAACAATCATGACATTTAAAGCTACTTTCTCTGACAAGTATCTACAAAGTAGACAATTATTATCACACTGTAAAGCTTTTGAACTCAAGCATTATTATGCTTTCTCCGCGTAAACTAGCTTCATAAGGAGTCTTGTTTTGTGTGTCCCTTGTTGACTGGAGCATAATAGAAAAATTAATTCTTGTCTGACAGTCATTACAGAGAAAGATGTACCTCTCTGCTTATTTCCAAGCTTAATGAGGAGGCAGTAGTAAATACTGATGATCCTCAAGCAGATGGGAATCTGATTCTGGCTCATTGTCAGAGTTACAGTCTCAGCACTTGATGTAATTGAATAGACAGGAATTTATTGACAACAAACTAAAACAGCAACTGATCACTGATGCATTCGGCCTGTAAAAGTACAACAATATTAATAATGCTATTATCAATAAACATGCAGATCAGATTATGTCTTTGAGGAAAATGATATCCTTGCTGCTACCCACTGTAGTTCACATCGCAGCTAATGACATTTTGGTGTAACTCTACACTCCCTTGACTGGTGATGTCATAGATGTAGGAGACAATGCCCCTACAGTAATCTACAAGCTACAAGCTTCCCGCTCACCCACTCACACACCTTTTATGCCAAATGCCAAACTGTCTTGCAAAATGCCAAAGGGTGCAGAGAAGATTTAGAATGGTGGGTGTTAAAATTTACAATAAATTCCTGGTGGTATCAAGGTTTAATCATGTTCTAAAGGTGCGTGAATGTGTGTTTGCTTTAGGGTTATGTGGACCAAAGCATAACAAATAACGTCCTGTGCATGTTCTCACTGAATTTATTCCATTTCCAAAAGCTTCTTTAACATCTGCTGTATGTCCTTTTCTTTATACATGATGTCTTCGTAATTTTATTAGTGTTTTTGACTGTCTTTTAGAGATAATGACATTCTAGGCTACATTTGGTTAATTTACTAACTAAACTAACTAACTAACTGTTGATCAAAGGCTTTGTCCATGACAAATATACCACAGTAACGAATGTAATAAAACAGCTAAAATCAACCGATGTTTAATTTGCAAAATAAAATAATATTAACAATCCTGTCCTTTTTTCACCATTTGGATGAATGTGTTTGCCTTAGTAGATCTTCACTGGCAACAGGGAAAAGGAGATCCCAGTCCAGAACATCTTTCCTGCGCCAGTGATTGGCCGATACATCCGAGTCAATCCTCGCTCGTGGTTTTCCAGCGGCAGTATCTGTATGAGAGGAGATCCTTGGTTGTCCTATGCCAGGTGACGGGTTTGTATGGACAAAGCAGACACATGACTAGTTCCTGCTGCTGGAGGGTAGAAATATCAGTTTGATTCAGGATTGGGGACTAGATCAGACACACAGAACTACAAAATACAGCATTCACACTCTCAGAAAGACAAGTAAGCACTTTCGGTTTGATGCCATTGTCGAGAGGACAGCATCCCTGTATCCAAAATTAAAACAATTGTCCAAGTGAAAGCTTTGCACAGCAAGGTCACACATTTAAATAAAAATAAAAATGTGTTAGGGTGGCGGCAGATATCTCAAAACCCGGCACAAAACTTTCTGCATGGTTGTATACCCCTGGAGATAATATGGTTATTTGTAATTTGACTGAACTCGACCTAAACTGCAGGAAAGGAATAAAGGTGCCCATAGTCTCGACCCACCTGTCGTGACTGATCATTCCTTTCCTTTGGTATCATTGCAAACAAAATAAGTCATCCACCTCCTTTATATGTTTTCTGATTCCTCACAGATCCCAATAATTACTACCACCGACGCAATGAAGTCATAACGACAGACGACTTGGACTTCAGACACCACAGCTATAAAGAAATGAGGCAGGTGAGTCACAGTGAACAGAAAACAACAGACATCAGCCGCCTGCTTATTCAAAGACGCTAGAGCATGGAGCAATAAAACATCTTGTGTGACTGCGAGCCAACACCAGACAAGTTGTGTCCTTTGTGAGAACAAAGTGTGCAGTAACAAATGAAGTGAGCGCTGCCAGCCACATGAAAATGCATTAACCATCTCCTGGGTTGTGTCATTACTTATTCATATAGTTGTCATGAACAGTAGCCTGTTTGTACCGAGAAGGACAGCTGTATTTGTCACGGATTACACTGTGACTGAGTGGTTGTGAAGGTACAAGTGCTGTGAATTGCAGTTGCCTGTAATGTAGCAGCTCCCCTATGCCAAACATTAGACTACAGGTGTCCTAAACTGCTGTTATGACCCACAGAGACTTACTCCAATTAACGCTCTGAACGTATGTCTCATTGTAAAGCTTTTTTCCCCTGGTGACTGTTTTTTTCTGCTATTTTTCTCTGTAATGTGTGTCACGCAGGGTGTCCATCCTCAATAGACCTTTGCAAAGAAAGGAAGGGCTATTTTTAAAACTCAGCTCCTAAAGACTTGACATTTCTTTTCTACATGCACTCAGATAGCTGGTACCGTATCTCACCCTTATCCACAACAGTTTAAATAGTTCTGTGTCAGAACCTCAAAGTGGAAATAGCCACATTGTGGCTTCTCAAATAAAGTACATATCCCATGAGAGGAGTGAAAAGAGAACTGATTTTAATGTAGCCTTGGAAATACTGATATTGTCAGCGCGAGGACAGCTGAAAGATATAATAAAATAGTTGGAAAGAAAGAATATTTTCCACATTTTTAAAGAGGCAGATATTACCTTACCATTACCCTTGCACATCCTGGCCAAGAAGCTTCTCTTTAATGATAACATTAGTTTAAAGAGGCTATATGTGACTGTCAGTTTGTGTTGATTTCAGTGGCTTCTTTGGACAAAGCGGTAGTGTTTTTACCACACTTGGTGTTGCAAATGTCAAGGAGTTAGCGTCACAGGAGAGTCATATAGTTGCGATGAAAGTTTTGCTAAGACAGATACTCATTCATTTACAATGAGAGAGTATGTTACAGATGCATCGTTGCATTTGTAAGTGTTGCATATGGTAATTTAGCCTACTTTGAATGTATCATGACCTAAACTGGGTATCACTGTCACTGTGTTTCGATCCAAAGCAATAAGAGTTTGTTGTAGCAACCAACGTAATAAGAACTTATAATAACTATAATATGTTATTATATAATAATATATAATAACTATATTTCATGAAAACCACGCTTTATACAAGTACAGAGGGACAAGGGAAAAGAAAACAGATTACTTAGCAGCTTGTTAGTCTTTATCCTGCTGCACTTACTCTTTGTGTCTCCAAACATGCCCACATGGTAATGATAGTTGTTGCTATTTTAATCAGCTCCTCCACAAAACTGTTTTCATAATTTTCTTGACTGCCTTCCCACACAGCGCCCCGTGCCGCCCCCACACAATATTTAGAGTTATTAAAAATGTCTGTGAAACAGCACTGGTGATATTGTTCTGGAAATTTCCAATAACATTTTGAGGCATCAAGTACCCAGCATTTAAAGTAGTTTCAAATACTTGAAAACTTGACTTCAAATTTTTGATTTTCTCTATAAAATATAATAGTCATTACTAAATAAGCAACAGTCAAAGTTAAAAGTTTGATTGAAAGTAACCAAACAACCCACCAGCTGTCATAGGAATCTTACTTAAATGTTACTCAATCCTGATTGGTGCATGGAAGTATGTGACATCTTCTTTTCCTAAGCACACAGAGAAAAATCTCTCATCAAAATAACCAAAATGTTGGCAGGCAATTGTGTGTTTGTGTAGGACTCCATAATTTATACTATTAAGGAAATAAGTTTTCAGGGCCTTTGGGTAAAATTCCTACATTCATTGTTGTTCATAAATCAAAGTAGGCAGTAAACTGTTTTTAAAGCACCTGAAAACAAGTGTGTTTTTTATAACATTAAATATTCCTAAATATCAAGTTAAATACAAAAACTTTATATAATATATTAAGACCTGATGCTTTATTATTTACCATCCACAGCTTATGAAGGTGGTCAATGAAATGTGCCCTAACATCACCCGGATCTATAACATAGGAAAGAGTCACAGCGGCCTCAAGCTGTATGCCATAGAGATTTCTGACAACCCAGGAGAGCATGAAGTTGGTAAGTATATTTAAGGCTTCAGGAAGTGAATTAATGCAAAATAACATCAGAGACATCACACTGCGTTGCTCTGAGCGAGGGTTGTGTAAATTTAGTTGCAGTGATTGCATATTTAATCTCCCTCTTTCTCCCTCATCTCTCCCTTTGTATGAACCTGTTGTCCAGGTGAACCAGAGTTTCGATACACAGCAGGTTCCCATGGTAACGAGGTGCTGGGACGAGAGCTGCTCCTCCTGCTGATGCAGTTCATGTGTCTGGAGTATCTGTCTGGCAACCAGCGGATACGTCACCTGGTGGAAGAGACCAGAATCCATCTATTGCCATCTGTCAACCCCGATGGGTACGAAAGCCTTTGAAGTGGTAGGTCTGCAAGGCGGCCATTAGGGACCTCATATCACATGCTGGCCTCTGCTGAAAACAACAACATATTTGTGGTCAAGTCTTTGCCTGATAAGAGAGCGTGTGGTGCATGCAGGAAAATTGGTTGGAACCATCTGGTGGAAATGCCTTGATGAACAATGAATGTTTTATGTAATTGAATACATGGTAAATGGACATGTGCTGCCTGTTCTGCTTTAAAAAAGCCCTGAAACACATGCTGCTAGGTATTGTCTTAAATCAGCTGCAGGACTGATAGATTAAAGGGCCAATATTTCTGATACATAAATAGATAGATATAGATAAAGAGGAGGTCAAACGCAAGTCTGAGTCAATTATATCATGTATTTTAGTGACCCGATGTGGGGATGCACTGCACAGTATGTACTATAACGCATTGTTTTACAAAAGCTAATGGTGCCGTGTTAGCTTGTACTGAAATGTGCATTACATTAAAAGAAATGAGAGACCATTCAGCCAATGTGACATATACAAGTGCAGTGGACAGGCCAGTCTTTTGTTTTTCCTCTCATATGAACACACTTTATCATTGCTGATGCAAAGATTAATTAAGCTATAGCCATTGAGCTATGTTGTTGAGATTAACATTATATCAATTTACTCTGTTTAATGTGAAAGGGTCATTAGAGTACTAAGTACTAAGTTAGTACTATGCCTTAGAATAAATGCCCCACTCTGCATCTCTATTAAGCAGCTTGTTTTTGGATGAGCTTTGATGGCAGGGAGGCAAAGTGTGACGATAACCTAACTCCACACCTCCCATGAAGCCATCCGAGCCATGTTACATTGCTCCATCTGTGATCATAGAACTGCTGTTGTTTTTTGCGCAGGGTTCAGAGCTCAGCGGCTGGTCTTTGGGTCGATGGAGCAATGATGGAATAGATATTCACCATAACTTCCCCGATCTCAATTCCATCCTGTGGGATGCCGAGGCAAAAGTGGATCCCTGCAAAATGTTCAACCACCATGTGCCCGTCCCAGAGTGGTACCTGTCCAAAAATGCTTCAGTGAGTCTGATTGACTGTTATATTGTATTTTAAACACATTAAACATGTATATTATATCATCCCTACAAGACATGCAATTTTCTGATTAAAGCTTACAGAAATGCCATGTGTGCCCATCTGAGATATTCAAACGTCAGCATTTTAATTTAACATTTTTCACAGCTTTTATTGTTTACAATGCAGAGTCAAAAATAATTCTGTGTGTATCTTTAAAAATGTGATTGCCATTCAGATTCCAGGAACTTCACCTACAATAACATGTCCTTGCCTTGCACCTCCACTTTAACGAACAAATCCTATAAGTGAAAAGTGTAAAACAGGCTTGTGGGCATACCAGTGATGTCTAATTTGGGTGAAACTGATGCCTTTGCTATTTGTGACGAAGAGGCTGTGAGCTAAAATAGACCCAGCGACCTATTAAAAGCTCATCCTCACGAGTGTTTTGACGTTACCGAGAGCCACGTGTGAGTCACACAGAGCCTCCAGAATAGCTGTTGTTGCTGCTGGGCTTGGATCCCCAGCTGTGCTTACGGAGCTGTGAAAACTAACCTCGCTCACTTCCCCGACCGGCCCCACCAGTGCTTAGACATAGGAGGGCTAGTTTAATTATGAGTTCAAACAGCAGCCATATTTTTAAATCAATATCCTGATTGTAACATGCAAAGACAAGCCATTAGATGCAAGCTCGCCTGCTGCCTCTTGATGAAAATGTGTTGACTTTTCAGACTAAATATAAGTAAAAATAGTTTATAGCATTGGAGTGTATGACCAGCATTTTTGATTGCTTTATCACTCCGTCTTAAGAGCAGTGAAATTGTTTTCACCGTGAGGGAGTTAATTTTGCAATCACAGCACTGAGATGATTTAGTGAATTACATTATCCTCCCTCTCTCCTGGTCCCGTTGTAGGTTGCTGTGGAGACACGGGCTCTGACAGCATGGATGGAGAAGATACCCTTTGTGCTGGGCAGTAACATCCAGGGAGGGGAGCTGGTGGTGACTTTCCCATACGACAAAACTCGCTCCCAAGGGGTGGCCAGAGAGCAGACCCCGACCCCAGATGATCACGTCTTCCGCTGGCTGGCCTTCTCCTACGCATCCACCCACCGCCTGATGACTGCTGCCAACAGAAGGGTCTGCCACACAGAAGATTTTGCCAAAGAGGATGGCACTATCAACGGAGCATCCTGGCACACCGCGGCTGGCAGTTAGTGTCCATAGATGCCCGGGTGTTTTCTCACTGATCCCCTAACACTGTATTATGCAGAATTTCTCTGCTCAGCTCTGATCCTTTTGAGCTGTAGCTTTGTTTAGCACACATGAGCACATCTGCATATTCAGTATAGAACCCCTTTGGCTGTTTTAAAGCGTCTATGTTTCAGCTTGAAGCATCATGTAAGAATTCAAAGGCAAACAATGTACGGCAAAAGTGAAAGTGATTCAAACCAATTCCACTCTTAATTTAAACCACAACTTCTCCTCAAACGTGACAAAATGCTGACTTAAGTTGATGCTGCACTACAAATATTTTTTTCTTTTTTGGCAGGTATGAACGATTTCAGCTATTTGCACACCAATTGCTTTGAATTGTCTATGTATGTGGGTTGTGACAAATTCCCACATGAGAGCGAACTACCTGAGGAGTGGGAGAACAATCGCGAGTCACTTCTTGTCTTCATGGAGCAGGTACAGAGGCAAAGCAACCCCCTGCAACTTATACATACACACAAGGAAACCCATGCGCATACAAGCGAAACAAATAAACACTTTTTTTATTATTTGAGTTATTTTAGGAATATGAAATATCAATGTGTTCCTATTGATCTTCTCAGTACAGTGTTTATTAAAAAATGCTGTATCAATACTGTACAAGCTGATCTCATACTCTACACATACTCAAGAGTATTTTAATGACCATCTGTTTAGATAAATGGATGTTTAAACCCTTTCGGAAATTGGCAGTAAAAGCAATTATTGATATTGATATTGATGGTTGCAAAGGTTGCGCCAAAATAAGGCTGCATTCTCGTGGGTACTTTGAGAAGACTTATCGGCCGGTTATGTTATATTTACTCTAGTGATGTGGACTTCAGAGGCAACATGTTGGGTCACAGCTTTTATTTATTATTGAAGCTGGATGAGGAGGAAATATATTTAAACATGGTTTAAATATAGGTTTAACTGTGAAGATCATACATTATACATGATATGATCACGTTATGTAATGTACATTGTATTAAATTATGAAGTAGATTTTGATGGGTAAACTTGGAGATGGATTCAAACATGGTTGCCTTGGGGCATGCTCTTATTGTGCAGGTGCATCGTGGGATTAAAGGTGTGGTGAGGGACCTGCAAGGCGCGGAATAGCTAATGCCATCATCTCTGTGGAGGGCATCAGCCATGATATTCGAACAGGTACAACATCACATTTCACCTGATTCTTGTGTAGGATTTAAACTATTAATGGTTAATTTCTGCATCCAATACAAAACAAATGACTTCTTTGTAGCATGTAGATATTTTATCGCTTCATCTCTGTAATTTTATGTGAGCAAGCTTAGATTTTGCAATCAAAGCAGCAGCTGACACAACTGTCTACTCTTCAAATTATTTCTCAGGAATGACCACTGTAATATGGAATAAACAGCATAAACAATAGCAGCTGGAACAGGGTGGAGTCTTACTCAATTTACAGTCATAGCCAGTGTCGTTGAGGCCTCCTGCTCTGAATTTGACTATTGATTGTGTGTCCTCAAGGCAATCTGTGCTGATGCCTAAAAAATGCAGCCTTCAAAGCTAAAGTAATTTTGTACTTAGAGCGTGAAATTGACTGTCCAAAAGGACATTAGCCCTTATTATTCCTGGAACAAAGTATAAGCCACTGTTTCCTTTCTGAAACCTTGCTATTCTCAGTTGCAGTCAGGAAAGATTTCAGGGTATTTATTTTGAAAAGTGTTCCTTTTACGCTGCTTTGAATTTAAATTGGAATTGTTTGAACCTTCAAAAACAGACATTTGCAAAGCAGTTGTCCTGCCATCTGGATGAATCAACTGTATTTGCAGAGAAGGCAGGACAGACAGCCTGGATGCTACTCGTGCACATTGACATCTGAAAGATGTTCTCGCCAGACTGATTATTCAGGGGTGTCAGACTGGGGGGTAGAAAGGAGACTGAGTACCCAGGACCCTCAGAATGCTTTTCTACAAGGCCTAGAATGTTGTGCTACACCCCTGTAAGTATTCATTGGCTCGTTATCATTTTATATTGAAGCATTCTAGGAAACAAATAGATTATCTTCTGCCATTTGAATGAGAGATGGCAAATGTCCACATGTAGCGTTTGGGTGGACTGTAGTCCATATCCACAACGTTCCACTTCGGGATTGCTCTGGTGCTGTAGGATATTCAACCGGATGCATGTCTTTTTGCCAATGTCCGTTTCCTTCCTTCTTTGTGTTGGAATTTTAAACTTCGGTCAATTTTTGAGGACTATGGTTGACTGCTAATCAGATCTCTGCATGGTAAATTGAAACATCTAGGTAGACTATCTGCCCAACTGAGTTTTCTCTAGCATGACTAAAACAACTTTTGAAGTACACCAAAATAAGTTCCTTCCCGAGGCTGTGTTGCAGCGGCTCCGTGTGGAGCTTAGCGTAGCGCATTACGAATATGATTGGTTTAAAGAAATACCAATAAACCATAGCACGTTTTTCTCCTATCCCGAAATGCTGTGTGGACTAGCCAGACCTTCTTCTGCAGCGCTGTGAAGGAGGGTCTGGCAAAACGAGACTAGGTGTACTGTAGATCAGCAGCAGATACAGATCTGCCTTCATATTTTATTTGTCTCAGTGGTTGTTCAGACGTATCAGGTGGGTGTTTGGATGAGTGGAAGGAAGCGACACTGTCTTCTTCTGTGAGTGTGTCCAAGGCTGAACACACACCACAAGCGCACTCGTGTTCCCAGGTTACATAAAGGCAGTGTTCAGCAGAGAGAGACCAAGAAAATCCTACATGACAAAGCAGAGCTATTTTTAAAATTCGGAATAGGAATATAGAACATGGTCTTCTCAAAGTGGAACACAAAGAACTCACTATAACTTTTATTTTAGGCTTTGGGTGGAGGCTTGCTTTTGCAACTGCTTAGTAGGCTCTTTAAATTCAGCTTTCTAGGACAAGATTTGCATATTGCTGCTTTTGCACAAATAATGTGTAACTGTAAATGTAATCCTTGTTGTGATTTAACTTTAATACAATGTTTATAAGGACCCTTAAATGCATGCAACATCCATAGTAAAATGGTTCACCTGAGAGAGTAGTTGTCCCAACAGCACAACAGCCACCATAATATGTACAGTATGTGAAAAAATTATTGCTTTTTGTCTGTTTGTAGTCGTTTTCTCATTTGACGTCTGGACAATGTCGGAGAATCAGATCTAGACATTGTAAAGTTGCCCTGTCAAACAGGAAGCACACAACAGGAGATCGTCAGTCTTAGATGCATTCTCTCTAGTGGAAATACTCAATTGGGTTTAGGTGGGGTTGGCACCAGGTGTGCAGGAGTATCTTGCCGTTCCTTGAATTTGTCTGACAGATGTGGCGTTGGTACTAACTGACAGAAGTTCCCAAATCTCGTTGTTTCTCCAGTTAGACATTTTTGTTGCCATCTTTGTGTAAAGGACACCTCTTCTTTACCACCAGATGTTTGTTGTCTTTTGTTTTTTTTCACCAACCACATGATAGAAATGTCATCAAACACACTCACTCTGGACAATGACTTGCTCTATTCACACATGTCAATTGGACATTATGTGGACTTTGCAGTAGTGAGCGGGCTCTGTAAAGTCAGTTTAATGTCCAATTTAGGACATTTGCGTTCTCACATACAGCTCCTCAGTGTAATGTCTAGATAAGTGCAGGGTTTCAGTGAATGTTTGAAAGGGTCTTGTGTGTGTTTTCAGCTTCTGATGGAGATTACTGGCGCTTGCTGAACCCTGGAGAATACAGAGTAACAGCCAAGGCTGAGGGCTACAGCCTCACCAGTAAGAAGTGCGAGGTGGGCTACGAGATGGGCGCCACCACATGCAACTTCATCATCGGCCGCACCAACCTGTCACGAATCAAAGAAATAATGGAAAAATTCAACAAGCAGCCCATCAGATTGCCCGTCAGGCAGCTCCAAGCTCGTAGGACCAGAGAGAGACGCATGGGGACGTAATGACTGAATGAGGAAGAATTAAAAAACAAACATCTGCTCTGATCAGACTGGGGTCAACTCCAAGGACCTCTGTCAGATTACAGAGTGCTGTCAGTGGAATTATTGTTTGAAGATTGAAAATATGGATTAATTTAAACTGGATGTTTTGTTTGGTTTTGTTCGGTTAACTATTGTCATCTTAACCTTTCTTTGTATTCACTGTTTTTAATTCTGTCAAAGGCTACGTAACTATATTTATAATCCCTTTTTCAATTTATTATTATTATTAAGCCCATCATTCCATCAACTATAAATACTGACAGAATATAATCACATTAGAACTTATTTTTTTAAATAAAAGAAAATTGAAATAATAAATGTTACAGATGAGGAATCTGCCCGAGCGATTAAATTTAGCCACTGTGAGGAATGACCATGACTGTCGTTATGTATATACTTATTAACTTATGTAACACTGCTATGTAAACCATTTCTGAAGCTTTATTATCTGCACTTGTACAATTTCCGGTCCTTTAAACAAACATGTTGACTCAGTGACCTTTTGTGTCATTGATTAGTTGTTTTTTTATACACTTTACTTGTGGCAAAATATTAAATAAAGACTATGTTTGAACAAATTGATTGCCAATGTGAAGTGTGTGGATGTTATACATGGTAAGCACTCATCAATCAATCAAGCTTAGCACCTTTTATACAAACACGCTTGTGCACTCTTCAAAATGGTTCAAGGTTACTTTTATGCGGGTTTGTAATTCCCTTATAATATCATGATAGCACTTTATTTTATGGTTCAGTAATTTTCAAATCATTTCCAAAAGGTTCCCCGGAAAGAGCTATGCAATTCGGTATGAATCGTAGAGAAAACAGTCTTCAGTTTGTACTTTCAATTCAAATTAATTTTGCAATCTATATAATCTGTTAAACAGTAAACAATACTTTACTAACGTACAAAAAAAAAAATATCAAATTGAAATTGAAAACAATATGATGAAACTGGTAGCAAATTAAACGTGAATTAAACAACATGTATGGAAATCTACAGATCTGGAGCCAAAAATATAATATATCAATTATTTCATGAAAACGTTTTTCTTTTCTCTCCTACACGTTAATATTTATTTTTATATTTCACATCAAAGGACAAGGACTTGAAGAAAGGTTGTAAATTGATAAACAAA
The DNA here is from genome assembly GCA_013375575.1 of Percina caprodes. Taxonomy (NCBI): domain Eukaryota; kingdom Metazoa; phylum Chordata; class Actinopteri; order Perciformes; family Percidae; genus Percina; species Percina caprodes. The sequence goes on from JABXJD010003192.1 coordinate 20,658, forward strand.
GTAAAATTTACAGGAGTGATTTAGATAGTTTTATGACTAATATTCAAATTAAAGGACAATTCGGTCGATTTCAACACGTAGCTCTGTTGTTTGTAAATTTGGAGTGACGATTTTGAACATGTTAATCGGCTAAAGCACGTTTCAGCCTCCTTGGAGCTAACGCTAGCAGGAGGATAGCATGGTGTAGGCAACACAGATTGTTTTAGTTTTTCTCGCTACTGACAGCAATCCAAATTTACAGAACTACTTGTTGAAATTGACAAATTAACTCATTACATTCACTCCTGCTTGATTGAACATCCCTGATTGGAAAATAAACATTGTTTCATTCCGATAACTTAGTTGTAATCACTGTGGTTAATTTTAAGCATACTCACATCTGATTCCTGTAATATAATGAGATCGAGGTGGAAAGGCTCCAATTATCAGAGCTCTGCTGGGGCTTTTACGGCTCACTGGCTTATTCTGACAACACCAGCCTACCTTCTCTCTGGCCAACATGCAATTATAGGAAGACCTCAACCTCTTATCTCCTCCTCCAAAGGTTATTTAACAGAGAGTCAGCATCTCAGAGCATGGGAGAGTATAAGACATATATTGCAATGCTTTTTGCAGTTCTATACCACAATCAGTGACTTTGAATGTGAAACAGAGGAACTGGTGTTACATGAAATGGTTTTATTTTAAGTTTGCCCACCCCAAACTTTCATCTCTGCATTTCAGTTCTATGATCTGACAAACTATAGCAAGCTATGAGACTCGATGAGAGAACAGATGGATGTTTGTAAAAATGACTGGAATACTGTGGCGAACTAACATTTATTATGTTACATCAACACACAACCAGAAGCAGTGGTAACTGTTTTTATGGAAAGCAGAAAAAAGTCACTAGATGGTGCCACATGATGTCCCACTTTGACATGCAAATCTGTGACAATTACCATACTATTTACTACTTACTTGAGAGAACTGCTGGTGAGGCAGCATTAATAACAAGAACTTAGTAAGACAAATTGAGGTTCAGACTTCTGCCATATGGCAAGCAGACAATCCCTATGAGTTAAGGTGGGTGTGGATCGTGGTGGGATGGGGTGATGGGGAGGGGTGGTTCAGTGTGCAAGGTGTGCAATGTAGCCGCTGTGGCCTGCAGCTGTCATAATGTAGTTGCGTGGGAAGACACAGGCACCAGCTGACTTTGCCAGCAGTTAAAAGGCCAATGCCGCTTCAGAAGTCAGTCCAGCCTTTGAAGTGTTAATAGTGGTGGCCTGGACATCACAGGAGTGAGTTGCCATGCAGCGTTGGTAAACCAGATCTAAACCTCTCTCCCCACCGCTGCTCTGGAGCCTCTGAAACAGATTAGACTCTCTGTTAGCTTGATGGACATTAAAGACGGAAGCCAGATCAGTAAAGAGTGGGATGGTCATTGAAAAGTTATGTTATTTTGGTAATCACAAAGTTTAGACACATAATACTGTTAGATGTAGCTCGCTAGTTAGCACTAAACACAAAGTACAACCATTTCATGGCAGTCCATGCACAACAAACATCCACCTCATGGTGGCACTAGAGCAGAGTCAAGGAGCCCGGGCCGTACTGCTAGCATGGCTAAAAGGATAAGACCCAGCCTGGAATAAACCAGAATTATTAGTTAATATGTGTGAATCAAGTTAAGCAAGACAGTGTTAAATAAAAGTATTTTAAGACAGTGCCTGTCCATATTTGCTTTCTCTGTGAATCTGCAAGTGCTTGATGAAACTCTACAACAAATTATAATGACAAAGCGTGATTCTTTGCTTTTACCACCTTGCTCAAAAAACAAAATGGGAAAACGGAATACTGTATAATAATAGTTAATTAAACCATATGGTGAGTGAATAAAAAGTGACTGCAGCATGAGAGTCCTTTTAAACCGGAGCAGCCCCAGCACTGATGTTACAGGTTTAGATAATTGGCAAACCAACTCCACCCACCAGCATCACACACAGCTGCTGCTCACAAAAGCTAGTAAGATGTGAGGTTTTTAGGTAATATTTAGTTGAAAAAAGTATGGTAACGAGTATTGCTATGATTTATAGCATACTTTGCTTTCATTAAGTACAAATGCTTTGTTGAAAACACCATCATATTGTTTAAGATCCCTCACAGCTGATAGATGGTGCACGATACTTGACTAAAGTAAATGTAAATGAACTGTATTACTGTAGTGCTTTTCTAGTTTTACTACTCAAAGTGCTTTAACATAGTAAAGTAACCATTCACCATTCACACACATTCATATACAGTACTGTGGCCAGGTCTGCCATTGCACCTGGCACCTTGCCACCTGCTCATTAGATAAACATTCACACACATTTACACTCAGATGACGCAGCACCAGGAGCAATTTGGGATTCAGTGTCTTGCCTAAGGACACACGACATGGAACTGTAGGGCCAGGGCTCGAGCCACCAACCTTCCGATCAATAGGTGACTGAGCCTAAGCCACAGCCAGGTGTTTTCTCTTTGCATTGTACCTGATTAGCCCTCTGCTGAAAACTAAAATTATCACCTCTAATTAGACTTCTGCTCAGAGAGCAGTTTTGGTATTATTGTGACGTTCTAAAACTCCAATATACCCTTTTTATGGCATGGTTTATCAAAAAACAAACAAAAAATGCACAATGATTGTCACATTATAAAGGCCCTGTTCCATTTAGGTGTTCCAATAAGCTTATCACTGAGCCAGTATTCACAATATTAGGACCTGAAACACCTTATGGAAATGAAGCCCTAATTTAGGCTTGTGTCAAAATATCTATGAAAAATGGTTGTATCCAAAATCACTCCCTTTTTTATTTTCAGTGCTCAATATTAGCTGTTCACCATTTTATCTGAGTGATTTGTTTAGTGTAGCAAACAGTACAGTGCACTCAAAAGGTACTGGGCCCTAATCTGCACCATAAACTAACCACCTCAACGTCCATGTAATTTCATAATAAAATGTTGTTTATTTAGATGTCTGAGCAAAAACCAAAGAAAACCAAACAAATTAACCTTCTCGGTGGAACACATGAGAGCAGCAGCCACACATATTTCATAACTGCACGGTGTACACACAGTTAAACAGAAGGCATAGAAAGCATAGCGAGAACAAGAGCACAAGTGGAACAATAAGCACCACTCGCCTTTTGTTTTTGATATAGTAAGCGTAGTGATTCGAACATTCAGATGTCGAGGCAAAAAAACAAGGTGAGATTTGTTGGGGTTTTGGGTCTGGATGAAACAAAGCATTCATAGTCTTCATTCAAGTCTTTTATATTTATAATTTTGTGGTTGAATCTTAATTAAATCTTTGCTATAACTAGTGTTTTCATGCCCTCTGGTTTTGTTGTGGTTTTCCAAGTACCTGTCAAAATAGATATTATTCTAAGTTTTTTTCACCAATGACTGGATAAATGTGTCATTTTACATTCACACATTTAAGAGGAAAATTAATCTTCACTGTGCCACTTTACTGGCTTTATACAGATTTCAGGCAAAAAAATGGACTAGAGAGTCAGACTTTCAGAGCTTTGAAGTGAACTTCTTTTGATTCCTGGACTTAAGTCAAAGGGTTATGAAGAGAAAAACAACAAACGTGCAAAACAAGGTGTCCACTTTTCACTTTGAGTTGTGGTTATGTCTCACTCAGGGGCCGTGTGTTACGGTCAGTGCCACCTGAAAATAATCACTAGCTCCTGGAGAGTGAATGGGTGTGCAGAATCTCAGATGAGGCTAACTCAGCCAGCTGTCATTGCTGTTTCATTACCACCTTGCGGTGTGGTGCGAACAGCAAAATGGCTTCCCTCTGGCTCAGACTGATTGCAGGTGGACGTCATATCACTCTTGTCAAACCCTCCCGTTGTTTCTTTAAGACATGATTACGGCACTGATTTATCGCTAGACCATGGTTGGGATGCAGGCAAACAGTTTCCCTCTTCACCAACTTTTTCTGATGAGTGAGTGGTGAGTTTTCTTTTTCTTTCACCACTTTATCTCCTGAATAGTCTAAATGCAGCAATGAATTAATGGCTGTCTGTGTAGCCACAGCTTGACACGTCTGCTCCACAGTTGTCTAAAAACTCTTTAAAAACCACAAAACAAAAAGCCATACTATTGGGTGTCTCATTACGTCATTAAAGTGAACATAATGTAAATCATTAAAGTTTTTACACAAGTAAAACCATTATTTTGTTAGTATTCAACAAAAACATATTAGTATTTGTCTTTTAACCAATGACAATCTCTCAAAGCCTCGTGGGTGATGCAGTTGCGGAACACGAACATAATAATAGGTTTTTAATCTTTATTAAAATGACACAGTGTTTTAAGTCAGACCTGGGTCCTAAAAATAATATTCCCACACAACGGAACTGCGTTGTCAATCATGTTTCCAGGTAAAGGCATTTTGTGCCGGGTTATCACAAATACGCAAGTCCTGGGTGGGGATGGATACTTAAAACATTTATCTTCCAGAGGGACAGAAAACATCTAGAACAAGTTTACAGGTTTAAAGGGGCTGTTCTCAACATTCAGAACATTAATATAACAGCAAACAAACATGTTTCACTATATGGAAAGATAAAGTGGAGTAATGGTGAATCACACTTGTGTGTTAGTGAATGTGCAGTGAAAAAAACGTAGGTATTGGGAAAGGGTCTGTGAGAGCCATGTGGAGACAATCCGAACATGCTGTCAACTACACAGCCTTTAAGCTTCAAAAAAAAAAATAGATGCCACAGTGTTTCTGTGAGGTTGTTTTGGAGTTTCTCTGCCTCCCATTTGTGAAAAAAAACATGCACAACAGTACCAGACCACTTTGGTAAAGTTTACAGTTTAATCATTATGGTCAACATCTGAAAAACTCATCCTCCTCATTTTCACAAAAATTACAATAACAATCACCATCAATACGAAATGTACTCAACAGATGCAAACAGCAGTCATCGTCATCATGATCACCTGTCATCACATCATCAGCTGTTTGTTATCTTTGCCATCTGTAGCAGCAGCATCAAGCCAGTGGTTTAATAAATTAGAATGTACATTACAAAACACTTCAGGCAGTCAAGTCAGTCACCGTAATACAATGAGGTATATTACACTGCCATTGCCACCTATCAACAACAGTTCAAACGTAATTTGCATGTGAAGCTGCATATTCTGTAACACTCAAACAAATACAGTGTCATCATAAATCACATAGACATATAGAAAAAGACACAAAAATACTTTTCACGTTGTCATTAATCTAAATCTGTCAACATATATTCTTTTAGCTTGTTTTTCACCAATAACCATTGTGTATGACAAAAATAACTACTCTACATCAGTGCAAAACATCAGCGATAAATTACCATTAAAAGCAGAATTTAAGGTACAGAAATACAGATTCTAGAAGAGTATGTGCTAATGAACAGAAGTGAATAAGGCAATGATTGACTCTATATTTTTATAAGATATCCATATGCTATTGTGAATGGTACAACTCTAAACCAACATATATTACAGAATTTAAGGCATTGGTTGTCTTGAAGTATCATACAGTGCTTCACTGCATTATATCCAAGACAACCTCTGTATTATCATACATCCAAACACAAAATCCAATCAAACATGTATCAATTAGTAATTACATAAAGATTATTTTTATCTATCTTTTCATATGTTTTCAGAAAAAAATGAACTGCGGCTAATATTTGGCTCACTAGGCATCATTAAGAATTTTGGCACTGTGTGATACATATAGTATCTCACTGTTGCCCTGTGTACCGTCATGTACCGTCTAAACACGTTGTGCATCCAAATCCATCAAGAACTTAAGCTTTTGCAATGTATTCTCTGTTTTCTGATTTAAAGGCTCTGACGCACCAACCCGACAGCTGAATTTTGGCAGAAAGGTAGTCGGACTGACTGCCCCTGAACACACCAAAGCAACGCCGACTTGAGCATACGTTCTGCACGTTCGCAAGACGTAATACATCTCCATAATAGCAGGCGGTGCTAATCTGTATTGTTGCCCAAAAAAATGAAAACTGGCAGCTGATTGGACGAACGCGTCACATGGGTCTGGCTGCTCCAAGTATAATGGTTGCTCATTCAGAATACAATCTCATATTAGGCCATGCAGTTGCTTAATCTGTGTTCATTTCAGATTGACAAAGGTCAGTTTAAAAGATTTTCGTCAGATTTTGAGAAAAGTTCATCACACTAACAGAAGTGCACTGATTTGCTAGTCAAGGGCTAGAACTCCACCAATCAGATTGGTTGTTGAGTTGGAATGCCTGTCCCCCGACCCAGCAAGTCAAGTTAGCCAAAAATAAGGTGGACAACGGTACGGAACACACTGAACAGACTCGAGTCACTGACCTCGGCTGACTGTCCAACGGCCGATTATTGGGTTGGTGTGTCAGGTCCTTTGAAGGTATTGAAGCGCCTCTATCTAAAGTATGTTGAGTGTATAACAAGTGGAGCCCAGTCAAAACCCCTCTGACACAGAGCTGTCTGTCTTATGATACAGAACAAAAATGGATGTAATAGGTACATGTAGTGAGACAGATAACAATTTGTCAGTTGAGAGGGCTCTTGGGCTTCAAGTAATGCCTGGAAACTACTAAACTGCAGAATATGTACTGTATATATCCAAAGTGAGAGTAAAAAGATGATATTGCTATCCTATATATATATATATATTTATATATATATATAAATGTATTAAAAAAGTAGAAACCTTGCCAAGTGTCTTTCTTAAAAGCACTGTAAATGAAACTGAAAGCAGAATGCAACCTAGGGTGTTTTTGTGAATGTACCCGAGTCAAACTTTAGTTTAAAAGCATAATTAGGATGGAAGCGTCACCTTTAAGATTTATTTTTCTATGATAGCATAAAAATTAACATTTTAAAACGCTAAGAATGGAACAACCTGAAACTTTGGAAAGCTCCTAAAGCTTAGCTCCATATAAATGTAATTTATAAGTTTTATGTGTTGTGTCGAGCCATCTTAGCGTTTTAAATTTTTTTATTTTGATGCTTTCATAGAAGTGCCCCTATCACTCCCATTCAAAAGGCCATTTGACTGAAAATTAAGATATAGTAAATCTTAAAAGTGCTGCTTCCGTCCTAATTTTGCTTTTAAACTAAAGTTTGACTCAGGTACATTCACAAAAACACCCTATGTTGCATTTTAAAGAGAGTTCCGCTTTGAATCAGACAAAGTAGTACTTATTGTAGGTAATTTTAATATCCATGTGAACGTTGACAACGGTAGCCTTAATATTGCTTTCAACACTCTACTAGATTCAATTGGTTACGAAATACAAAATTAGATAAAAGCTTCTAAACTAGATCTGACAGTGCTATGGCTAAATTTATGGAAGATATTCCAACAGCATTTAACTCAATGCCCTGCCTTAATATAACAGAAGACTCTTATGTTAACTTTAGTCCTTCCCAAAAAACGGCCCAGCTCCAGACGACTTTAGATTGCGTTGCTCCTCTCAAACAGAAGATGATGAAGCAAAGGAAACTAGCACCTTGGTATAATGCCCAAACTCGCAAATTAAAACAAAGCTCACGAAACTTGAAAGTAAATGGTTTTCCACCAATCTGGTTAATCTCGTTTAGATTGGCAAGACAGTCTGAAAACATATAAGAAGGCCCTCAGAAATGCCAGATCAGACTATAATTCATCACTAATAGAAGAAAATAAAAACAACCCAAGGTTTCTTTTTAGCATTATAGCTAGGCTGACAGAGAGTCACAGCTCTATTGGGTCATCATCTGAGTAGTGACAACTTCATGAGCTTCTTTAATGATAAAATTCTAACAATTATAGATAAAATTCATCACCTCTTGCCCTCAACTTCTAACGGTTCACCTTTTAATGCGGCACCGCTAGAAAAAACGACAAGACCTGACATAGACTTAGACTGCTTTTATCCTAAAGACCTTCGACAATCAATGTTAAAGATCTCTTGAGTTAATCCATCTACCTGTCTCTTAGACCCCATCCCAAAGAGGCTATTTAAAGAAACATTTAATTACTATACTGTATATGAAACAATATGTCTTCATTAACAGGTTATGTACCACAGTTATTTAAAGTAGCTGTGATAATACCTCTTCTGAAAAAAAAACACCCTTGATGCTGAGGTCTTAGCCAACTATAGACCTACGTATATTTAATCTTAGAATGCAGCATAGCACAGAGACGGCACTGGTGAAAATTACTTTGACGCTATTGACCATACCATCCTGTTACAGAGACTGGAAAATTTAGTTGACATTAAAGTAATCACACTAAGCTGGTTTGAATCAAATTTATCTGATGAATTTCAAATTGTTAATGTTTACGATGAATCCTCCAGGCACAATAAAGTTAGCCTTGGCGTACCACAAGGCTCAGTGCTTGGACAAATTCTATTCACCTTATATATGCTTCCTCTAGGTAATACTATTAGGAAACACTCAATTAACTCAATTTGTGGATGACACCCAATCAAGCCAGACAAAAACAGTCAGTTAGCTAAACTTCAAGCATGACCTACAATTTTCTGATGTTAAACTCAGACAAAACCAAGGCTATTGTGCAGGGCCCTAAACAACTCCAAACCCCATTATCTAAAGATACAGCTATCTGATGGCATTGCCCTGGCCTCCAACACTACTGTCAGAAATCTAGGATTTATTTTTGTCAACTATAGACCAGGATATATCCTTTAACGCTGAAAGACTACTCCATGCATTTGTTACTTCCAGGCTGGCATATTGTAATTCCTTACTATCAGGTTGCTCAAATAAGTCCCTTAAGACTCTCTAGCTGATCCAGAATGCTGCAGCGCGTGTTCTGGCAAGAACTAAGAAAAGAGATCATATTTCTCTTGTATTAGCTTCTCTGCATTGACATTCTGTAAAATCCAGGATTGAATTTAAAATCCTTTTCCTGACCTAAATCTCTAAATGGTCAAGCACCATCATATCTTGAAGAGCTCATAGGACCTTATTGTCCCACTAGAGCACTGCTCTCCCAGAATGCAGAGTTACTTGTGGTTCCTAGATCTCTAAAAATAGAATGGGAACCAAAGCCTTCAGCTTCCAGGCTCAACTCCTGTGGAACCAACTTAAATGCTTGCTTTTGGAGGAATTACTGGAATTTTATGGTCTTTGTAAATTATAGATTGAATTTAATTGAATTGAACTGAATTGAATGTACATTGTCCTTTCCTGTCCATCTTTCCCAAATGTGTGAAAAAGCATGAAGCAGTCTCCACGGGTTACTCCTCTCTGCTAGTACACACCCGGCCAAGTACAGTCAATCACGCTCCACTTGACTAAACAACCTGAGGGGCACATGTCAGTCGTGACAGCAAAGGCAGCTGGTTTGATTGCCTATTTTTCCTGTTAGAACTCTGCTTGGCCGGGTCCTCCAAAATGGGTGCTGAAAGCACAAATAATGGCGATGTCTTTACGCACATGAAACACAGAAAAATACATAATCTTGTTTTTTTCCCCTTCATTGGCCCTTACACTACCAGGCAATGTACTACAAAAATAAATGTACCTTTAATGTGTTAATTTATGGGCTTTACCCCATAATGTCTGAAAAACCCGAGAAGGACTGTGCAGCGGCACTGTCTGCTGTATGTTTTCATCTGTGGTACAATTTGGGGACTGTCAAGTTTTGGCTAGACTAGTTTTCAGTGCTACATACAATGTGAACGTATCAACTTGTCACTTGCAAACACTTGGCACAGACTAAAACAGACATACAGTCATTCCCTATCCTTTTTTCTTAAAGATAATGAGCATTTACCACAGTTATGTAAAACAAACTCAATATACGGTATCTTACATCAAACAGAAAGCTACGCTAGTTGGAATAATGAGGCTATGAACTGGCTGTTCTTCTTGGCTGAGCACATCTGTGCCTCCAGGTGGATGTGAAATCTGCCGAATTGCCGAAAGTCCTCACAAGTACACTGCACTGATCTGCTGCTCTGGGGACTCAGTCTGAAAGCACAGTGGTATTCCTGTGCAGGGATTTGCCCTTGTATGTAGTCTTTTTTTGGCATGTCAGACCAAATTCAAGCAGATGTGGACAGAAACATCCGATATTTGTTCTCTTCTTCATCGACTTTAAATCAGTCTCATATTTCCCTAACAGTTGCCGGGTCAACCCTCAGACTGTATCAGTCCACTCCTGTCACTCTGCAGGCGCTATGCTGTTGACTTGGTTCTCGTGCCTGCGCCCAGATGTGTTCAAAGAGCTACGCTTCAGCAGCCTGTTGATGATGTCAGTGCAAGTCTTCTTGTACTGGCGTCGGAGCAGGGAGTACACAAAGGGGTCGGAGGCTGCCTTGCTGTAAGCTAAGCACTTGGAGACAATTCCCCAGTGGGGGTTGATAGGCACCGCTGGAAATAACTCCACAATCCTGCAGGCAAGCATAAAGAGAGGGTTGTGAGAGGGTGAGGCAAGTCAACATGCTGGAAAAGGCATGCATGCCATAAGCTTATTATTCAGAAATAGAAATATATTTGCAAGACATTGTTGTTCGTAACATTTTTTTTAAATCACTGGGAGAAGAGTGCTTCTACTAGTTATGAAAAAAACTACGGTTTATTTTTGTATAGAGTTATCTAAGTAAGTACTTATGTTAAGTTAAAGTTAGAATGTAGGTATCTGTCAAGTAAAACTAAATGTAAAATCCCCCTCTATCTCTCATGTACATTTACAGTGTGAGGCTACTTTTCACCTTATTTCTCATTTGCAACCAGCAGCATAAATGTCAGAAAAAGGCAGGGCTACCAGAAGAATAAAACAGACCTGTCTAAGCAGTATTAAGTGTCTGGAAACAAGCCAATTAGCCCTCATTGTCATTGAATACAGTATTAGACAGAAGGCTAAGCAAAAAACCATAAAGGGCATATATAGTGAGTTCTTTCAACAGTGTGGGGAAAAAATACTCTTCTGTACTTGAAAACAATGCACATTTAATTTAAAGGGGCACATAATGCGCTTTGCTTGTTTTTTGCATCTCAAATTGATCTCAGCCATTCTCATTAAGACATAAAATAGGTGCTTTCATGCAGATTTTTTTATCAAGTATAAGACATTTTACCGTATGTGGTGTCATGTATGGTATTAAAAAATGCTAATCCTCGTGCTTGCACTCTGTATGATTACTCTGTCCACAATCAAGCTCTGTCAGCACATTAACACTGGCTTACATGGGCCGGCAGCCATCACTGACATTTGCCCACAAACTCCACACCACCAGAGCGAACAGAAGGTTAGGTAAGTCAGCTGCCACAGCGCACAGCGGGGCTTTTACCATACACATGATAACCCAACAACAAATGAGCATCAGAGAGGCAGTGGTGGAGCTTTTGGCGTAATATATTCAGATTGTAATTATTAAACTGCCATTTGTGGAATGAGGGCATGCATAATGCTGCTATGGTCATTCATTACAGACAGCTAACTGATAACACAACATTTTTTGAGTCAATGAAAAACTCAAGACTTTATTTATGACAACCTGGTTTCATTTTTTTTTTTAAAAGTCCTACTCCTTCCAAAAACAGTGTCCCTGCTACTTTGGATAATCCCCAGAACAATCAGGAACTATTTCTTAGTGGAAAACAGTTAAAAGTGAGGTGGGAAAAAAGATTAATTTGAGAGAACCAACACTTTAAGTCTTACAGAAAATGTTAACTTCTGTCTTTGCTGATTGAGATAACAAACTAGTCTTTCTTAGGTTTCTTTTATCTCCCTGCACACTATGTTTTTTTGATATTCTAATGTATCAAGTACAAACAGTTTTATTTGTATTTCTTCTCACATGTCCACTCGTACATTACTTTTGTGTCTCACACCCTAAAGCCTCATGTCACATCCTCTTTTTGTCCAGTGATGGAAGAATGCAAGTGTTTTCCTAACTAACTGATGCACCCAACGAACTTGAGGAGAAAAGTGCTAATGCAGCAACAACAGCAGAGCAGAGGCATATTACTTATCACAAGATCAGCCAATCTCATGTTCCAACTCCGGCCGGTGTGGAGTGAGCAGAGAGGAGACAGAGAGAGGAGGAATGGGGGTGTTAGAGGAGTAAAGGAGGGAGGATTGGGGTATACCAGCAGAACAAAAGGGCTGCGTACGCCGCAGTGTGCCAGTGTGGTTTTTCTCTCCAGTCTGCGGGACTCTCTCACCTTGTAATCACATAGGAGAGCGAAGCAGAGCATGAAGGTGCCGATGAAGGTGCTGATCTTTCTTGTCGCTCTTTGTCGTCTCCTCTTCTGCTCTTCCAGGCAACGCTGGCGAACACTGGAAACCCAAGGAGTTAAGAGGGTTTATGTCAGTGAGACAAAGTGAGGGAAGACCACAAAGTGTCTCTAGAAATATATGCATGTCTGCTTTATTTCTATTGTGAAATACATATAAGGCTAAGCTGAGGTAAAATAATTGATTCATCCCAAAGACACTGATGTAACATCAAAGTAATGATCCCCACTATAAGAATTACATAAAACTTTGCATGTGAACCTGAGTGCACTAAGGCTGTGATGTAATGATGACACACTACTTCAACTAAT
>JABXJD010001028.1:0-122773 GCA_013375575.1 Percina caprodes
GTGTGTGTGTGTGTGTGTGTGTGTGTGTGTGTGCCTGCAAGTGTGTGTGTGAACTTTGGGGATGAATGGCTCAGTGTTTTTCACAGGGACGGGAATATAGTGTGTTGTTCTTGACAGACAGGCATGCCTATTCACACACTTTTCCATTTTTCAAACTCACTTCTCCGTCACCCTGTGAATGAATACATGCCTGTGCTTAGAAACATACACACAAACAGCCAAATAGTCTAAGGGGTCCTAGAAATCTTGGGTTTGAGTACTATCAACTTCAAAATAGTCTATTACCCACATGCTGTACAGTGTTTTGTATTTAGCTTGCTAATAGTGGTTTGAATAGGTAAATTTGACATTTGTGTTTCATTTGTGTTATTGCACTGGCATATTTCCTCCCTCAAGCTCACCGGTCAGTCCAAAAGGATGACCAATAGTTCTTCTTTTCCTTTGGTTTTCTGACAATGGGATTGGGAGTTTCTACTGATGCCTGATGCCTTCTTGGTTACCGGAACTCATCCCAACTAGACACAGATTTTAGCGCTACATGTCAGACTGCACTCTCCGCTACTATCATAAAATGGGGGATTGAAAGAATACCGGTTATCCCTTTAGTAGGGTTCCACAAACTACAAGAAGCAATGCCAGAAAGAACTTACTAAAGACAATCCCCACAACAAATTCAGAAAAAAGCTGTGCACTAGTGGTTAAGAGCAAAAGAACCATCTCATGTTCTTTTTAGTGAAGTCTTGAAGGCTTGATGCCAAAACACATTAAAGGTCCCATGGCATGGAAATGTTTTTTTAACCTGACTATGGTCCCCCAGTAGCTAGAAATGGCGATGGGTGTAAACGGAGCCCTGGGTATCCTGCTCTGTCTTTGAGAAAATGAAAGCTCAGATGGGTCAATCTGGAATCTTGCTCCTTATGAGGTCATAAGGGGCAAGGTTCCGTCCCCTTTTTATGCTTTGGTCGCCCAGAGAATTTGGCCCGCCCATGAGAGAGAGAGAGACAATGTGGATTTCAAATGAGCAAAGTGGCAGTTGGTCAAGGCCACACCCAGATCCTCCACCTTGCCCCCCCCCCAATCTATTGTATTTTAAAATTTAAGTTTTATAATATTAAGATTTACCAATACTGCGCCATAAGCTCAATACATTCAGATGCATCATATACAATATTAATCATAACAAATATGACTTTATATTCTATATATAAAGATATGTGATCTCATTGTTTTGCTGGGTATTGACCTTATCTGTGGCTTAATTATGTTGCAGTATTAATGACAACATTTTTGTAATGTTCCAATCACAATATTTACTGAGATGTCTTTAAAAATTATTATCATTTAACATTGATAATATACTACTGTATTGTAAGAGTAGAGTAGACCACACTGTTGTTGTCAAGCCTTTGAACTAGGAGGTGGCATGGTGGGTGATCTTTAAAGTGTGTGTAGCTTATCTATCTTCAGTCCTCATTACAGGAGATTTAGGAGAGAAGGGAGATAAAAAGCTTCTTTTCACTACAGGGGACACTTTAGATACAGAGGGAGAGAGACCCTCCTTAAAGATGGCAAGAGTGTTCAGCAGGTTTTGTGATCTCTGTGTGGTCTCTATTGGTATGCATCTGATGTGTCAGAGTGTGACATGTCCTGTAAATGGAGGAGCAGATAAGGTCTGACCCCCAGACAACTTCATGGAGCATAAGAAATATTTATAGCTTAAATTCCAGTCATACCAGCTTAATGCCTAATTTATTCCTAATTGCAGTGCTTGTTTGAAAATATAAACACAGCTGACTTAACAGTACATAAAGCAAGGAAACTCAACAAGTAGTGGTATTAAAAAGGGGGTCATGCATTCCCAGGGCTGCTTGAGTTAAAGTAATGAGTAAAGGTAAAATTAATATCATAGTTTTCACCCTTTCAACCAATCATAGAAAACTGTAAGGCTGTGTATTAAAATAGAGGTCTGTACAGTGGGAATCAAACGGGATCGAACCATAATAGCTGGATGGGATCAGGACGGAATGCATGTCTCCAGCTGACCAAAAGGGGTCTGCCATGCACCAGACATTTCTCGGTCAGCTAATGCTGCCTTGACATGCTGGGGGAAATATTGGAATATGGTAAATTGCAGCACACATTGAAAACACCACAGTGGAAGCCTAAATATGACATGACAGGATTTCAGTTAATGGTCGGGAATCCTTAAGTAGGCCTAGGCTATACTTAACCGCTAAAAGAAAGATTTAGTTTGGTACACATGTGTTTCCTTCCAAACTTGTGAAAAGTTTCGCAAAGTCCCTTGGCTCGTTGTGGTTTGATAGGAACTTGATTAAGAACCATTACGTCGACTGAAAACAGAGCAGTGGTGTAACACTGCCGTTTTTATGCAGCCAGTAAAGCATCATGGGGCTTTCTAGCATTTTTTTAAAAAAAAAAAATCGAAAATACGAGGAGCACTTGAAGGCAGCATGATAAATCCCCCTTTGCCAAACCCCTTTTTACGCTTGTGGAGAACTGGCCTCTGAGCGCAGCACCAAACCATTCCCACCACTACTTACCCCGCCGGCTACATGTGGGGGATAGAAACCTGCTAGCTAAAACTAAGCAAAGGAAGGAAACTAAATTAAGTTTTTACTGCATGGAATAACTGCACTGATTCCCCCACCAAGGCGTTAGGAGTGTAAACTAGTAAAAGTTGGATGCCCGAGAGCACATTAGCAAGTCCGGACTGAACGACAATGGAATTTGTGATCTCGTAACCACGAGAAATAACGTTTGTCTGTCTGCGTATTCAAGCGCCGGTTGCAGACGAATTGGACAACGTTACTCTCATTGAAAACCTTCTCGCTTCGCTGAAAAGAGGAGTAAACCAGCGTTTTGAGCAAGTGACTGAAGAGTTGTACACAGGGAAAGGTGAGTGGCAGTCTGGGCCGTGTAGTCTTCTTCTACTTAGCACGAACTACTCTTCTTTATCTAATTTAAAATTACAACTGCGTATGTTTTCCCACGTGTTTGCCCTCTAAATGACCGAGCCTCTGTCTTGTGAAGACTGAAGAGCAGAATGACGTCGTATTTAAAAACAAAAACTTTTAAGTATTCACTACCTTTATGTGCATATTTAAACAATTGCCCACTTTGTTTTCATTCAGACTCAATCAAAAACTGGTCCACAGTGTGCTTCACTTGAGTTGGCTAACTTATATATCCAATACACATCCTCTAGGCGGCGTCGCTCCAAGGCACCAGCGTTATCTATCACTACTGTTCATTATGTTGTGTGAGCTGTGGCCTCCATTTAACGGTATTTAAATGCCAAGTGATTAAACAACACTGCTATCTGATAGTGCCACATAATTTACAGGCACAACACAACAGCTCAGAGAGCAGCCAACGTTAGCCAACCCCTGGGTCATCATCACTCCGACGGGCCATTTCATATGGACATTACCTCCCTGGCCTAAACAAGTTTCAATTTATGTTAAATTGTTCAGATGTAGTCGCTATAACACACACTGTGATTAGCTATTAAGGTAAAGTGGGATTGGGTGATTTCAGCCAGGTTTAAAAATAAATTAAATTTTAATTTCTGTATTATTTCTGTGTCATGTGTCGAATTTACAAGAGAAACCTCAAACAGGTAACCTGAAAATACATGTGCATTTTACAGCACAATGTGCCACAGAAAATCAGATGACAAATACAATTATGCTTCAAATAACGTAGCCTAATCACGTCTTAAAATGATAATTCATTTAGCAAGCCTAATTACTTTTGCAATTATTATAATTAATATTATTATTGCTATTTAAAGAGAATTGTTCTTTCAGAACAGCATTAGCTACTTGACAATTGTCCCATTCATAAAAATGTTCTGCATGAACTGCAAAGGAAGGCAATGCAAGTTAATATAAGCAATCATAAATGAGCTGTCATGCTGTTGCTGATAATGGAGCTTTATACAATCAAAGGTCAGATACAGGTCTTCATGTTATTTTCTTAACACCGTAACTTGTGTGATATTACACTTACTTTCAAGTGTCATGGCAAATCCATCCATCCATCCATCCATCACAAAGGCTGCCAGTGAGTGTGTGTGACCTTACCTTTGTGTTATTGTGTTCCATGGGTGATGGTCTCCCCTCACAGTTTAGTGCCATCTTAAACCATGTCCATCTGCTCCTGTTGCCTCATTACAGAATTGGTGGCTTAGTATAAGCCAGTAAATGAGATGGAATATCCCCTCCCAATGATGAAAATTGCTCATTTATTTAAGATTGTTGGTAATATTGGAAAAACGAGGGTGTGCCCAGAATATTGTGCTTGCTAGGGTGTGCTGACATGATTGTCTTCACTTCTAAATTAATTTTTTTTAGGTTTACAAAAAAGAATTTTGTTTCCTGTGATAAACCAACACTTAAAAAAATTAGTTTTAAACAGACCAACACGTTTTGGGGATTAATTTACTTTTAATGGCAGTAGAGAAGTGTAGTTTCACTAAAATAGGTAATTTGGAGTATTGTAACATGGCTAAGTTTGTGTTGGACCTAAATCGATCACCAGTTTTCAAGTTGTAAAATAAAGATAGACAAAGGCTGAAGCTACTGATACAAAGTGTGACAAGTTTTCCATTGCTTTCTCAAATAATGAGTGTATGTAATTAGAATGGATGTTTAAGTGGAGTACATTTTATAACCCCTGAAGTGAATGAGCGCTTATTAGCAGAACTAGTGGCCAGTTCAGTCTTGTACTTGTACCTGGATAAAGTCAGACACCAGCACCCAAAGCTGTCTGGACTTGTAAAATGACCCTTGGCCTTGTGTATAAATGCCATCATTATGGTGTGCACATTTGACCTTTTTTTTTTTTCCTTTTTTGTTTCTTTTTTTTTTTTAAAGCCTTGAAAAAGTTTTTCCCCAGATCAATGTAGAGAACTTTTTTTTTTTTCTTTCTCTCTCAATCATTTCAGTTTGGAACATTCATTAGGGCTGGGACGGTATGGATTTTTTCTTGCCGCAAAAAGCAAGAAATTACCGTGGTATCGCGGTATACTGCAACCCCCTTACAAGAGTAGCATAAGTTAGAGTGATAATGGCAGGGTGCCTTGAGTGAGTGACGCCAATGCTTGTGTGGTCGCGCAAGGAGAGCAAGCTGTAACGGAGAGTAGAGTATGAAGGCCGCTGTGAGGACAAGAGAAAATAAAAAGCGTTAGCAAAGTTGATGAGTTAAAAGTACAAGCTAGAGCTTCTAATAGACGGTAGGAAAGGCAAATACATTTCTCCTATAAAATACATTACGCAGGTACTCTTGCATATAGGCCTAATAGTCAACGCGAATGGAATGTTGTGTCATGGAACGTTGCGCTCCCCAACTCGCAAAAGGTTGGATTTGTGCCATCTTTTGAGGATGAGTTTTGTTTAGAAAAACTTTAAATTCATGTAAGACACAATGTCATCAGACACGATCAATGCCATCAGACACAATCCATGTCATTAGAATCAATGAACAACGTGCACACATGTGCAAGCCAATGTTTTAATGCTTTTTTGTTTTTTTTCTCGTCTCTTAGTGTGTTATATATTTTTTGTAACACATTTAATTCCAAATGGAGCATTTCTCTCCTACAAACAGCACTTTAACTGCCTAAAAACGGCTTACCCACATTTCTGTTTGAAATTCCTCAATTAACTATGTCATTGATTGAGAAAGCCAGCCCAGTTTTTTACATGTGCTGCCTGAGCAAGCATAGCCCACCAATAGGCTTGTTTGAATTTGGTTGACCAATTAGAGCTGGGCGATTTGGAGAAAATCAAATATCACAATATTTTTTACCAAATACCTCTATCAATATTGTGGTGAAATTTTAGGGTTGACAATTCAGATACAGAGGGAGAGAGACCCTCCTTATAGATGACAATTGCTTTCACAAAATATGCACACAATGAGACTTAAAAAAAAAAAATCATTAGTTATGTTGATATAATAACTATGTGGGTAAAGGCAAATAACAGCTAGAACAGTCTGTTGTGTTCAGAAAAAGAAACTTATGTTTTTTTGAACATCAAGCATGTAAACCTATTCTAGTAGACTCCTAGAGGACAAATATGAAGCTGAAAAGAAGTATAATAGGGGCTCTTTAAGACAATGACATAGCTTATAGTGATTTCTCAATACTAAACAGAAAAAGGTATTGCATGGAATTAATTTCACTAGAGAGACTAAGTAGCAACCAACTTTACAAATGTCAGCATTTACAGAGAGGAACAAGATTAACCTCACAAATTCTGTCACAGACCTGCCAAAGGTCAAAAGGTGCAGGGGGAAGGGTTTGACTGCTCTTGTTGTGTGTCTGCAGTGTTTCCCACAGATGGAGAATTAACTTGTGCATGATGTGATGGCGTGGTGTGTGATGGCTGGGTTCAGTAATCTAGTCAACAAGGTGAATAAACTATAGCAAAGTTAAGAATCAATGACTACATAACATTAACAGATAATTTAGAAAGAAATAACTATTGTACATATTAATCAAACCAGACTTGAAGATGATACAGATGAATTGTAGTGTTTGATGTGCTATGTCAATTAAGTGTGGCTGGTTTGTCAAATCAATTTTATGGTTCATCAGATAAAATACCTGATTACCCGAAGCCAAAATGTTATATGTACAAAATGTAACCTTAAAGTTATGATTAATACAGAAAGTTACATGTTATTATAACATTTAATTAAGTAAATTCAATTTATTCAGGCTCAAGTCCATGAATACAGTTCATGAATTGAATGGTAACAGAGTCAAACTGAAGGCTCGGCTAGTAACAATTAGCTCCCTTCAGTTGGTAGTTTTGGTTAACTCATTATAAATATATGCTTGAGCGGAGACTGCTGCGGAGAGGCTGAAGAGCCAGACTTTGATAAAAGCATCTGTGGCTCTTCTACAGTTTATCAGTACAGACAATCCGGAAAGCCACAACACCAGAAGCAGCGTGCTACTGTAGAGGATGTACCTGCTACTACTAATGTGAAACCGCTGGTCTGTGTGCACTATAAAAATACATTGGTGATTAGGAAAAAAAATGTAATTTGGATTTTATCTACCTGGGCGGGCGTCAAAGTAGAACCTATGTATGGGAAACACTGGTAGTTGGAGGCCCTGCAGGAGCATGTAATGTCAAATGTTTTCATTGCACCTGCTTCCAACAAAACTCCTTAATACAAACTCAAAAGTTAACCGTTCTCATCAGCCGAAGTGAGGGGGATGATCATTGGCTTGGGCGTTGATTAACTATCTGAACATTGCCGCCAGGGCAGAGCTGTCGTTGCATGTGCAAAGTCTGATGTGAAATAAAGAATAGTAAGGTACGGGTAATGCTGCTTCTCCTTCTGTGATGAACATACTCCTTACTCTATTATGAAGAGGAAAAATCCACCTATGGATCCTCTTGAAGTAAAATGCTTGTCAGATCATCAGTGTCTGAAACTGTCTTCTGGCGCACCTTTCTGATGTCATAATTAACTTTCTGAAACAATCTTGACAAACATGTCTACATCAAATGGCCAGATGTGTATAGGTACAGGATGGAACGTCTGTCAAACTATTTTCAATTCAATTTTATTTATAGTATCAATTCATAACAAGTTATCTCGAGACACTTTACAGATAAAGTAGGTCTAGACCACACTCCAGAATTTACAAAGACCCAACAGTTCGAGTAATTCTCCCATGAGCAAGCAACAGTGCGACAGTGGCGAGGAAAAACCTTGGACAGACCCAGGCTCTTGGTAGGCGGTGTCTGACGGGCCGGTTGGGGTTAGAATGAAGAGTGGCAATAACAAAAATAGAAAAATAGTAGTTTGTAGTAGTTCTTTGTAGTAGTTCATGGCATAGCAGGGCACTGTGCGGCATTACAAGGCACAGCAGGGCACAGCAGAGCGTGGCAGGACGTGTAGCGGGACCATGGCGACAGCTGCTACCCTGATTTTGGAGCCTCCCTGATCTGAGGGAACATGCTGGGGAAAAAGAACATAAGGACTCCGGGGAATGACTCCCCAGAGCTAGGTTAGTAACAAGCATTTCTGGGACATGGATGCACACAAATAGATAGAAAGATAGAGGAGAGAAGAGCTCAGTGTGACAAAGGAAGTCCCCAGCTGTCTAAAACTATTACAGCATAACTAGGAGAGACAGGGTAAAGAGAGGAGCCTGGTCAGGCTAGAACTCTCCCCAACCGGATCGAGCTGTATGCCAAGTCTCCCTATAGTTTTATTATATTCTTGATTATATGATAGATAGATCTGACACCTATGACGAGAAGCAGGTGGGCCGGGTTAGGTGGACGCTGCGACTCATCACTCCCTAACAATATTCAATTCTATGCCCTAACTATAAGCTTTATCAAAGCATAACCAAGAGAGACAAGGTAAAGAGAGGAGCCTGGTCGGGCTAGAACTCTCCCCAACCGGATCGGGCTGTATGCCAAGTCTCCCTTTAGTTTTATTATATTCTTGATTATATGATAGATAGATCTGACAACTATGACGAGAAGCAGGTGGGCCGGGTTAGGCGGACGGATTTTGTCATTCTTCACTTAAAGGTACAATATGTAACATTTCTGCATTAAGATTGATTTGATTAGGACAATGCACATCAATCAACATTTCTGTAAATGCGCTAGTGTTAGCCAGTTCGCTAATTTTCAACAGTTACCTAGCAGTTGTCTTTTTTTGGTGGGAGGAAACCAGAACACCCGCAGGAAACCCATGCATACATGGGGAGAACATGCAAACTCCACAAAGACAGGCCCTAGACCAGTGATCGAACTCTGCAGTGCCAACTTGTTGTGAGGCAGAAGTGCTAACCACTAAGCCACCATGCATTTTAGAAATTAAAATGTCCAAAAAACGACAATACTTATGTTATATATTTTGTTGAGTTCTGTACTTACACTATCCTAAATGTTTCCAACAACAGTCAAACACAGAGAAATCTGTTATTTAATTTTAATGACACGGGACGTTTTATTTAGTCGCCTGTAAGTGGTGTCCTAAAACCTTTGACCCTGACAATACATTCAAGAGTAATCGTAAATTATACAATGTCACAGAAAGAATACTCAGTAACCGTAATACAGCTGGCTTTCTGCATCATAATCGTGTCATTGATTACATGCCACTTAAAACACAGTAATACAGTAGAGATCATATTTAGTGATACATTTCAATTTCGACTGATCCAGCTTAACGTTCTATGTTGACAAGTAATGTTAGCTCATGCTAATGCTTGGTGGGGAACGTTTAAAGGTTACAGCATTGTTCAACACGTTCATGTTTTGATCAAGGCAAAGTTAACGTTAAAAAGCACTGGGCTAACCCACAATTACGTTTCCCAGCCAATGTTAGTGTTAATGTTACCTATATAGATAGAAGACACATCTAATGCTAATTTAGCCAGCTATCCCACCCTCTTTTTTTCTGCCTCGCTCCCCATCGCCAAGGGACTTCAATCGGGATGAAAGCGGACAACAGCCTCAGGGACATGACAAATCCACAGGTAGCCAGCAGCCAGCCACTATTATTGACTTAAAGCAATCCAAACCCAGCCAGAATAAATTGCACCACCAGGTGATAATGATGCTAACGGCCATAACAGAAAGTGTTATGTTCCATTGGGGACCATATCGCCCCAGGCGTCCAAGTCTGGCTGGCCGCTGGCCCCCTTTATCATTTATCGGTCTTATTTACAAACCCGAAGATACTTGGTGGCCAGCCCCAGCCACAAAGTAGTCTCTCAGCAGGGTTGAGTAACAAACCCTTTTCCCCCTAATGCTGAAAACATCCAACAAGTGACACTTACGTGAAATATATTGTGAAATTGTGGTTTAACTGCTGGCTAATGTTAGCTTGCTTGGTAACTGGTCAGTTACTTATTCCATTTTTGAGTAGTCATGGAGTTTTGCCCTCTCACTGACGGTGAGCTTTTTGCCACACCTTCAAGTTTGGACATTTGTAATGTTTTGTAGACCCTTTGTACAAACTAGTTTGTTTTGACTTTTTAAACACACCCCAGCATTTACACCATTGTATCTTAAAATACACTATCTTCTATCTAAAGCGGGGGTCAGGAACGTATGGCTCGCGAGCCAGGTGTGGCTCTTTTGAGAATTTCATCTGGCTCGCAGATTTTTTTTTTTTTCACTGCTCATGTCCTGTTCAGGACTGCAGTTGGCTGCAGGAGCAATTGTCCATTATAATTGGATGATAATAGTCTACATTGGCCATTGCTAGGTAAACAGGTAAACGCCCCCTTTTGAATCAGTCTGCTCAGTCATTGGCTCAAAGCTATCCCTTTGGCGAAGAAGATGGCGAAAAGAAAATAAGATGAGGAGTATCGTACATTTCAGGACGAATGGACCAAAGAATTCGCCTTTGTGGAGAGAGCAGGTTTTGCGGCGTGTCTAATTTTCAATGACAAAATTGCATTGATGAAACGGTCTAATGTAAAGCGGCACTGACGCGCCATGCTACCTTTGCATCAAAATACCCCACGGAGATAGCAGAAAGAAAGCATGTCAAGAGCTACTGAGCAGGGTGCAAGCTAGCAAGCAGCAACTCCGCCTGTGGACCCGGCAAGGTGACTATAATTCCACTAGCTTTGCTGGATCTTTAGTAATAAAAAGGAACAGAAAACCATTCACAGATGGCGAGTATGCTAAAACGTTCATGCTGGATGTAGCCAATTAACTTTTTGATGATCTTCCGAACAAAGACAAGATAATCAAACGGATACAAGACATGCTTCTGTTGGCAAGAACTGTGCATGATCGTACCATCATGATGGCAAACCAAGTGGAGGAAATGCAAGTGAAGGACATATATGCAGCACCGTTCTTTTCTCTGGCTTTGGATGAGTCAACGGACGTAAGCCATTTGGCGCAGTTCAGTGTGATTGCAAGATATGCTGCTGGTGACAAACTGTGCGAAGAAAGTCTTGCTGTTCTGCCAATAAAAGGGTCCCCAAGAGGTGAGGATTTATTCAAGTCTTTCATGGAGTTTGCTCAAGACAAAAATCTACATATGGATAAACTTCTCTGATGGTGCTCCGTGTATGGTGGGAAAAAAGAGAGGATTTGTGGCACTTCTCCGTGAACATGAAAATAGACCAATCCTAAGTTTCCAGGAGCTACACCAGGAGCCACTTTGTGCTCAGATGGGTGACGGGCAGCTTGGCGAAGTGATGTTGCTGGTCATTCGTGCGATCAACTTTATTGTTGCCCTAACCTTATTTATCGCCAGTTTAAAACACTGCTGGATGAAGTTGGAAGTAACTATCACGGTCTACTTTTGCACAGCAATGTGCGTTGGTTATCAACAGGGAAGGTGCTTAGCCGTTTTGCAGCTTAGCCGTTTTGCAGCTTGCCTGAACGAAATCCGGACTTTCCTTGAGATGAAAGGCATCTGAGCTTGGCAAAACTGAGTGGCTCCTCAAGTTTTACTATCTTGTGGATATGACTGAACATCTGAACCACCTCAACGTTAAAATGCAAGGTATTGGAAATACAGTGGTATCCCTTCAACATTGAAAACAAGCTGGAGCTCTTTATCATGGATCTTGAAACAGGTTGTTTACTACAGTTTGAAAAACTGAGACAATTTAAAGATGCATTTGAGCCCACTCAAAATGTTGATCTCCACCAGCTAGCTGGCTTCACATCCAGTCTCCTACAGTCGTTCAAAGCACACTTTGGAGAATTTCGTGAGCAGACTCGTCTTTTTAAGTTCTTCACCCATTCAAACGAGTGTTCTCTGAACACAGCCGACCTGAGTTACATTACTGGTGTCTCCGTCAGAGATTTTGAAGCAGAAGTAGCTGACCTGAAGGCCTCAGACATGTGGGTGAATAAGTTAAAGTCACTGAATGAAGATTTGGAAAGAATCGCACAACAGAAAGCGGTTGGCGTGCAAGCACATGTGGACAGAAATGAAAAACCTTCAACCCGAAGACTAGCTGATTATCAAAACTTGGAACACGCTTCCTGTCACATACCACACACTGCAACGTGTGAGTATTGCTGTGTTGACAATGTTTGGCTCCACGTTATGTATTTGAGCAGTCATTCTCACATCTTAAAAACATCAAGTCCAACCTACGATCACGTTTAACGGATGAAAGCCTCAACGCTTGCATGAAGCCCAACCTCACCAAGTACCAACCAGACTACAAAGCCATCAGCAAATCCATGCAGCACCAGAAGTTTTTATTAATGGTATTATAACATTATTAAAATTTTAAATAACTCTGAGTCAAAAAGCTTCCCTTCCCCTGATTTAAAAGAATAAATTCAGAGGCTTATTATACTCACATTTAGTTGAATTCAGTCTTAAAATATATTATATAGCGCTTACTGAAATAAATTCAAAATATTTTGCTTTTATGACTCTGAGTCAAAAAGGTTCCCGACCCCTGATCTAAAGGATTAATATGGACCAGAAACCACCAAGAGAAGTTAGCCAACAGGAAATCTACATAGTGAACATTCTCTGCAAGCCAGTTTAAGGGTATCAAAATACTTGTTATTTGGAAGGCAGATAAGACCCGCCATGTGAACGCACTGCTTGCACAGCGGGGGTTAAGGGCTCCTCCACTCCCATGGCCAGATTTAATACTCAATTTAATTATGTCACTGGGCATTAAGTCAGTAACCTTATCAGAGTGGTCTCTTTAATGGGGCTGTGTGAGCCAACAGATGCACCAAGATTAGGGACAATATGCTGGTGGTGCAAACCAGGAGCAGAGGGATAAAAGACGGGCACGGAATCTGATACAAGTGCTGCTAGTGGTGTAACGATGATGGATTTCACAAAACCAAAAAATCTAGTACTCAGTACCGATACTATCAAAAGTACACAATACTCTAGGGCTGGGTAATATATCAATATATGAGGCTAGATATTGTCTTAAATTTTGGCTATTGTAATATCCTGATACAAGTGTTTTTCTTTTCCTGGTATTAAAGGCTGCATTACAGTAGAGTGATATCATTTTCTGAACACACCAGACTAGCTCTTCTATAATTTGCCTTTTCCCACATCGTTATTATATCATCATAATTGATGATTATTTATCAAAAATCTCATTGTGTGCATATTTTGTGAAAGCACCCATTGTCAACCCTACAATATTGATATTGAGGTATTGGGGCAACAATATCGTGATATTTGATTTTCTCCATATCACCCAGCTCTACGATACTCAATACCAAAGTCAAAACCTCAAGATAGTAAAGTATGTATCTCGAAGTGTCCCATTATTTGAATAATTTTTAATGCATCTTTAAATGAAATTGGTAGTGTCATGTCCTGGGGTATAATGCACATTTGTTCTGTACAGTGGTAGAGTTCTGTGACCAATCCATGCAGCAATGATGCAACACACAATATGCGATAAATATACAAAGAAAACTCAGGGAGTGAATTTTTGCATATTGATGTAGAGTTTCAGACTGATTAAAGAAACCCCTAGAATCACAGCATTATGAGTATGTGATGGGTTTTCCTTTTTTCTGTGCTACTGGGTAGTACTGAGGAGTGAGGCTGTGTAGACTTGAGTGGCTGTAGACGGATTTGGATTCACATAGATCTTTCTACATATTTCATATGGTAAACATAACTATAACCTCCAAGCTGGACAGAAAGAACCGTCTGCCTTTTTGTGTCCATAATCTGAATCGACAAAGCCTTATTTTATTTTTTTACATGCTGAGGATTTTCTTTTGATAACAAGAACAGTGATAACGCTCTTTAGGATTCTCTGAGGATTTAATTAAACTGGATAGTCTGTTCATTATTCAGATATGTAAATGGGGACCCAGATTTATCCAGTGTTGTGGATTGTAAAATAGATTTGAGTGTTGAAATCTCTTTGAAGTTATATGTACAAGTGTAAATTATTAGCTAACTCTTCAGGGTACGCTGTATGCTCCACCACATGTGGCTCAAGGTGGGTGTGTGTTTACTCTACAATTGTTCCGTCATGAATGAAGCTGGTGTGTTTGCCTAAGGTCAGTGTTGAAGAAGTACACTTAATGGTTTACCCAAGCATAGCCTGCTTCCTGAGCTTGAACTGGACTGAATGAGAACTACAAAAGAATGTTTTTACTCACTAAAGCTGCGTTGCATTTCCACAAAGCTGTCTGGTTTAAGTTAGTTCACTTTGTTAGAGTGGTTATTTTTGCGTTTCCATTGTCACTTTGTGGATGCCACCAGTAGAACCACTCCATTCTGTCCAGTTTTTTCACAACTCTCTTTTAGCAAACTGACTTGAGGAGGTGAAGCTAGAGACACTGCAGTCTGTTGATTGGTGCAGATGTTCCTCTGCATCGTTGAAGAGGAACATGCAGCGAGAGCTGGATGGAGCAGTGAGAAATTAAAAGATATTTCAGCTCATTTCTTAGTGCATGGCTGTCCATGGCTTCCATCACACGTCTGAGCAATGCAGGAGGAAATGTATAATTTAAAAACAACACACCACGCACAACATCAAGTAACAACCATGCATACATTTTAGAGTACAGTCTGCAGTGGAAATGCACAACCGATCTAATGTTTAGGTGCACATGTCCATACAGTTTCTGAGGGTACTGGTGAAAAAGCAGGATTTAATGTAGAATGAATAATTCTGAATGTTAAGGGTTAAAGCCTTGTGTTGCTGTTTGCGTTAAGACAACATTAATCACTGATATAATTGAGAGGTTAATTTTGATTAAATGAAAGGTTTTTGTAGCAAAGTAAGGTACTGGAATACTGAAACTCAGGAATCATACTAAAAACCATCTAACTGATAAAACCATCCTGTAAAATATCCAGTGCTTTGTGTTGAACCCAAACATTAGAGAGTAAAATGACACACAGTATAAGTGATTGAAAGGTGGGAGAGGAAACAGGAATGTAGTATTTAGAGGCCATGGTGTGGTGAACGAGGAAACTGAGCTGAAGGACTTAGTGTCTAGTAAAACTTATTTTCTGCACTGACAATGGTGTGGTCTTGACTTAGTCCTAAAATGGATGTGGACACGGATTGCAGATGTGCATGGGGTTCTGTTTAGACATCCATAAATGCAGATACCCATTGTAGTAGAAACAACAACCCTGTTCAAGTCCCTGTCCTGTAGGACCTGACACTTGACCTGATATCTTAGTATTTAGAGCCATCTGCCATAGCAATCAAAAAAGATATAATTTCTGAGAAACAAAGAGACAGTTGAGATATCCAGAGCCTCTGGTAACCTCTACAGAGCCTGGCCCGAAAAGATACGCAACCTTGACCCAAGTGCGTTGCGGCGACCTTGCCCTGGCTGTCCTCTGGGTACCCTGGGAACTTTTGGGGTACAGATTGAAGTAAAAGCAGGCTTTGCTTATCCCATGCGAATCCACCGCACGAAACTCAGATGTAGGGGGGGGAATTTCTAAATCACAGGTCCCCAGATAATACTAATTCCTTGTGAATGTGAATATGTCTTAAGCCATAAACAGAAAGCTGTATGTTTATATTGCATAATAGTTAGGATATTGTAAAGTTTAAAATGGGAAATTACAGCGGAGGAAGCTAACGGCTCCTCTCACTTCACCACTCTTTTCTACCAGAAGGCATTTAGCATGTTTTGAACTGTTTTCTCTTCCTTACGTCCTGCAAACATGCCATCACTTTCTTGCTCATATCCTTCACAACCCCCATACGTCACTCTCTCTTGCAAACGTCAAGTAATTTAAAAGTTCATCCTATCCTTCCTTAACACAATTATTTGCTGCTACTTCAACACTTGACACTTTCGCCAGTGCTCATTTTCCCTCGGGCCTGCATTCATGCATACCCATGCTCCTATATCATTTCCCATCTGTCTGCGGAGCTGAAGCAGCCGTTTGTCGAAGGCCCTCAGAGAAAGAGGCCCAGCTAGAGTGATAGAGTGACATGGATGAGAAGAACTTTGTCACTGCCCCCAGAAAATGAGACCTCCACCTGGGGGTAGGTGAGGGTTGAGGGAGTACTGCACATACAAAAACATCCACTCACTGTTGTTCTTCTGCACCTACAAGGTCCTCTACTTAAAACATCAATTACTCTCCTCTTAACCTTAGCTTTAATCCTCTTTACTGTCTTAAAGCACAGCTTAATCTAAATCTGATCAGAATGGACCCACTTTTTAAACCCAGATCATTGCAGACACAAGATTAGATGGAATCTGAACTTGGCTTTATGGACACGGTTAAGTTGTCACTCAAAAAGTACTAAAAGGCAGAGATGGCAAAAGTACTCACTTCCCGTACTCAAGTAGAAGTACAGATAATTGTGTTAAAAATACTCTGGTAAAAGTAGAAGTACTGATTTAACTTATTTACTCAAGTAAAAGTAACAAAATAGAGGCTTGGAAATTTACTTAAAGTATAAAGTAAAAGTAGCCTTGCAAATGACAAAGCTACCTGGACCAGACAGATGTTACTAGCGAGCAAGCTGAGAAACTTAAGTGGACATGAAAAATGCTCTTTATATGACATTGTCTACATTTTAAATGGCTGTCTGCCAATAGGCCTAAAACATATAGCTTATTTATTGTAACAGAGACTGGGACTCCAGGTCAATAAGATGCTGACTGAGTAGCAAGATATGAATTCAAGTGGGATTTTGTGAGAAGTCTGTGTATATTCCCATCCAATTAGATTTAATTTGGTATTGATGACGCAAAAATAACTAACTCCAGTGAAATTATTTAAAATTTAGTGAGGACTAGATTAGGACTGTATTTAAAGCTGCTTCTGGTTTCCAACTTCGGCCCAGGTGTGTCTGTTAAACCACGGATGGAGACAACTTCTCTCTTTTGATGCTTTATTATAATCAAGCATCAGGATAAACACGGGCGTGGGTAGCTCTGCTATTGATATTTGTGTGGTAATAAAAGAAATGAATATCATTGCAAAGGCTACCATACACAATGCATAGGAATCATACATGCTAGTTAATAATAACAATAAACCCAGTATTAATTACATTATCTTAATGAGCAAGGACGTTCAACAATCGCCATTATATCGAATCAACAGCCAGGTGCAACCTAGCTAACAGGTGTAACCTAGGTAACGGGTGAAGAACACAAACAAGCTAATTTTTTAAATGTGCCAGAACTATATACCAATACAACAACAGTCTTAAATGAACTGACAACATAATTTATGACTTACAGTTCTCAAAGACGCACACAATGTCAACTGGTTACCTCCAGACAGCTAGTTTCTTTTTCTTTTCTCTCACTTTCTTCTCCGTGTGGCGTGCGCGCGCTCGTGGTGAGTCGCTTGACCGTGCTATTCTCCTACATGCAGTCACAATCACACCTGATAGACGACCTTTAGTACAAAACTAAAGTAACAAGCCAATTTTGTAAAATGTAAGGAGTAGAAAGTACCAATATTAGTGTTAAAGTGTAAGTAAAAGTAAAAAGTTGCCAAAAAATAAATAGTAAAGTAAAAATAACTGAAAAATCTACTTGAGTACAGTAACAAAGTATTTGTACTTCGTTACTTCCCATCTCTGTTAATAGATGAATACCCATTCCTAGTACTTTCATTTTCTTGCAGTCTTACTATTGTTAATATAAATTGATATAATAGCCTATATCAATTTTTTGTCTCCTCTGTGTAAATGCCCAGATGAATACAATAGGTTTAGACATGAGCCTCAGATGTAGTTGAGTTTCATACAAACAAAATTGAGTTATTAGGTAATTAAACATTTTATCCCCAAATTTCTGGATTGCAATGATCATCATATACTCATATGCCAAAGAGTATCTTAAGTATCTTCAACCACCTGTTTTCATCCATAGTCATTAGAGCCCTGCCTTTAACTCCAATTTACATTCTAACCCTAAACTTAACATACTGTTACTACTATACTGTTGTGTAGTGTAAAATCAAAGTAAACTAAACCACATTATTTAGCTACTTTAAATCAAACTGTTAAAAATAGGGGTAGTTTATGCTGTAGGCTGTTCTGTAGGGTTAGTATATCTGAAAAATATAAAGCTGGGGCCACCACTATTAAAGCAGCACTGTATTCAAATGGAAATTAAATCTTTTAAACAGTAACACAAAAAGTGAGGAATTGGTTGATGCAAAAATGTTTTTTTTTTTTTAAAATTTTGATGATAAACTTTGATATGCAAATAGAGACAAGCCCCTCTATTGAAAAATGCACGTTATCAGGAAATATTAACGCTGTGAATAACATTATCATCGACATACAATACTGACATATTGATAGGACTGAGTAGGTCCAGGAACTATTCTGAAGAGTGAATTTGAAAATTAATGACAACCTAATGATGTCTAATCAGTATGGTAAAGACAAAGATACACAAGAAAAGACGAAGACATTTTCTAACTGCCCTCCAAACAAAGAAATGGATGCAATGAGATGTTATATTCTGGCAGGCGAACATTGATAGTGTAACATTATACCTGGATTGTAAGTTGGTTTTGGTTGATTGTAAAATAGCTTTGCTGCAAATATGATGGAGTACAATTCTTGATTTCCTTTGTTATTGTGATAATATTTGATCGAAGTGTTATACGTTTGCAGTAGCATATTCCCTATTTTGTCCGATTGTTTAATCAATATAACTAACGTTGTACTGCTCAGTGTTTCCGCACGGATGATTATTACTAGCCCACAATGGGCTGACGGATTACAAATAAAGGAAGAGTTTGAAAATAGTGAGGGGCTAAGAGAAGAGACCGGTAAGAGAAAAAACAGAAAGTTTGGTATAATTTTAAGCTGCAAAAAACAATGTGTACAGTGTGTCTATTCTAAAATCGAACTAGCTTACCACAATAACAGGGCGTCAATGTTACATCATCTCAGTAGAAAACATCCAGTCTACTCATCCATTCCACGGAACGAGTCCAACACAAGGTAACATTGTTGTCCATTGCTCTGTTTTACACTACAGTATGCTACTCTGCAAATAGCGATGTTTTACAAACAAGCTAAATCAAAAGCTTTCGGTTTGTAGTTTAACGGTTTATTAGTTTGCTACGGATCTTGAAATTTGGACAAATTCTTGTGAACTTAGCTGCTGCCGGAGACAAACCAGCCCTTCTCTGCTGGAGCAGTAAATCCTCATGGCTACTTAATATGCACGTGAATGGCGTATTCGGACCATGCCGGCTATGTCTGCATTCTTCATTCTTTCTCCTCACTCAGTATTAGCTTTCTGAAAATGTGTCCCGCCCAGCTTTAGCCTACAGAAATAGGGGCTTGGTGGCCCATGCGGCCCTCGCTTAAAACTATTAGCATCTATCCCTGTTGTTGTATGCCATTTAGCCAATAAAGTCTAACTTTTTCTAAAAGGGAAACCTCTCTTTTGTATACATACTATTACCAAAAATGGAAATGTATTTCTTGATTAATCAATGGAATAATCTGTAGTTTGATTAATAAAATAATTGATAGCTGCAGCCCTAGTTCAATAACATTTGTAAAGTCTAGATCAACGTGTCGCACAGTGCGGAAGCAGTGCCGGTCATAGAGGTAATTTTGTGCTCCATGATGGCTTTGTGCGCCATTGAACAACTCTCATAGGAGTGAACGGGCTAGGCAGCCTTGTGTCGGTCACATGGACGCACAAGTGGTTAACGGTTTAATGATAAATGAACTGCTTACAAGGGTCAGCTATAGGCCAGAAAAAAAGTAAATTAGCATCCCCATTTGTGTCAGAAGCTGAAAGCTCCCTTTGAATGGCCACCTCTTTCAAAATGGAGGCATTTTCATTTGACCAAATGGTCCCCATTATAAAGCATTGGTTTACCTGGTTGTTACAGATGCAGTCGTAAAACCAATAACCCCTGAAAGGCTTTAGATGTTGCCTACATGAACACACCACACAAACATGCAAACATTTTTTATTCACTTTAGGCTGATCCAGAAGGTGTAAACAACACAACTGTAGAAAAAAATAAACAGCTTTAATGGTTTCTGCTTTTGCATTTTATTTTACTGTCTGCACATACTCCACAGAGATGCTGTATAATGCAACAATGCCATTTGCATGCATTTTGCATGTGTTGGCATAAGAATTTTGCTTGTGGACACTTTGCTGTGTCCTGCAGGTCTTGTACCCCCCTCTCTACAGCGGGTAAAGAGGGAAAGCGGCTCTCCCTCCTTTTTGTTTCTTTTGTTGAAAAGGAGGCTGAAAAGACCAGCTAGCTAACCAGAGAGGGGGATTGTGAGGAAAAAGTGGGGGTTAGAGAGGTGAAGGCATAGAGTCGAAAATGAGGAAGAGAGAAGGAGAGGAGGCTGAGAGTGTCTCCTGCCCTGTCTGTCAGTTGGAGAACAGCTGGTGTTTACTTCAGAATTCTTTCTGTCTCTCTTTCCTCCTCTGAGGAGGGACAGGTGAGTGGGTGTGGCTGAAGAAGGAGTGTCCACCATCTGGAACATAATCTGTGCATCCAGGTTCAGGGATATAAACAACTCGTTTGAACTTTAAACTTTGTGAGGTTACCTTGAAATTGAATTAAGTGCTTGTTGGAACATGCTGATTTAGAAACTGGTGATCTGTGTGTTTTCATTCTGGATTCAAGCACGCTTGATTATCATTTAGAACTAAATGACCTCAGGTGGCTAGCTTTGACTTTTGACTCCAAAAGACAACAATACAGAAGGCATCGGCTGTGGTGACACGTTTTTTTCTCACTTCGTGTGAGTATGTGTGGCTTTTTGTGGCATGCAGGCAAGCTGAAAAGCAGCATTTTGAAATACCAACAGCTGACTGTTGCCAAGTGGCAACCATGAAAGCTCTTGGAGAACAGTGAGCGCCCAGTTTCCCTAGAAACACCCTTTTTCTCAAGACAGCTCCCCCTAAATCGACTCCCCTTAACTCCCTTTAAACACCCTTGGGGGAGGGGCCCTCTGTCCTGGGAAAAGAGGGGTTGCTAGGGAAAGCCAGAGACAAATGTTGGATAAGCGTGTTAAAAGTTCAGGACCTTGGCCGGCTGCTGGTGGACTACACTAGTATAGAACAATGTTTCAGGGATGTCTGAAACCACCTTACCTAGCTTAAGGTATGCAAGCTGGAAAGCCATGCCCTTTGATACAGCAGGCTTTAAGATTGTCTCATAAGCAATGGTCATAAATCCTTCCCAGCCCATAGTGGGTTGTGTAATCCTAAATTATCAATTAATCAATAATACATTTAATTTTATTTCAGAAATGACACATGCCCATCACAAGTAACCAGAACTCAAAGTCATACGTACTGCTTATTTTTTCTTACTTAAGTGAAGTATTCAATTC
This sequence comes from Percina caprodes, assembly GCA_013375575.1. Taxonomy (NCBI): domain Eukaryota; kingdom Metazoa; phylum Chordata; class Actinopteri; order Perciformes; family Percidae; genus Percina; species Percina caprodes. The sequence goes on from JABXJD010001028.1 coordinate 21,335, forward strand.
TATCCATCTATGATGAGTACCATAAGATGCTGTTGAAAGCCTTGGAAAATGCTAGTAAGTGAACCTTGAGTTAACTTTTTGATATTAATACACGTTTATTACATTCAAGCAATTGTCAAATTAGTTGCTACAAAGCTATTTAAGACTACCAGCTTCACACAACTCTCTGTATTTCTCAGTATAATGTTCAGAAGATTGTGTGGCCAGGCGAACTTCATGCGCAGAAACTCAAGTGACGATAATTACCTCTTCTAAAGATTCCATCATGTTGTTTTAATCCTTCATGTCCTCCTTGGCTACTAGCAACTATGTGGAGGAGGGGTGGGGGCATTTCTGTAAATGTGCCAGTGTAAGCAAAAAAAAATTATACTTCTAGGAGTAGTTTCAAATCACTATACTTTTTACTTGAGTAGATTTGTGAAGAAGAAACTGTGCTCTTACTCCGCTACATTAGGCTACAATGAGCTCATTATGTTTCTTTTTACCTCTTTGGTATTCTACATGTCATTGTTTTTATCCCCCCCTGCGTTATGTTTTATTTTGACAGAGAGAGCAAGAGACTTCCACTCTACCATGTGACTGTGTTTCACCAATCAAATGTAGTTTTGCTGTCTTGTCACGTGATCATACTCAAACGCAGCAGCGGGATGGGTTAGCTTTACAGTCGTAGCAAAACAAAAATGTCAACCATTAGCAATGCAGACACAGACAAGGAGAAACACCCCTGGCCTCCTATTGAAAGCATGTTTACCTTAGGAAAAATGCGAAACTACAGCTACATTATGTCTGAATGAAGGCATGTGTTAAAAAATAAATCAGACGTTACTCAACAGTTACTCAGTACTTTTTTACTTAGTTTCTTTTTTACTCTTACTCAAGTAATTATTTGGATGACTACTTTTTACTTGAGTCATATTATTTTGAAGTAACAGTACTTTTACATTAGTAAAATGTTTGGCTACTCTACCAACCTCTGCAGACAACAAGACGCCATAAAGACATCAACAGCAACAAAATAAGCATTATCAAGAAGCTGTTGAGAAACTGTTCAACCATTAAATGGTTACAGGAGCTACTGATAACCTTACGTTAAGTGTCACTTGTCATTTACAGACAGTAGACATGTTGCCTCAACAGAGAAGTATTTTTTACAATTTTGTGTCATGTGTCTTCTTACATGACACTTCCTGTTGGGTTACACTCCAACAGAGGTCAAGGGGTCACTTTAGCTCTGTTATCCTTATCTTGACACAATAGTCCTTCAATAGGATTTCCCTCCCCCAATCAAAGCTTTTAACAGCACAGAGGTACTGAGATTCCTGTTGAAATGTTTGAATGAATATGTGACTGCATTGATGTGTTTCTGAACGCCCTGTGAGCCCACAGTGTTTCCTGGCAACCTTTGCCACGTGCTGGAAAACCGAGCTGTGGCACACAGTGTTTCAGTATTTAGGCTGCACTGTTGCCTCCACTGGGTTGGATTTACAAGGCTTTGATTTAGACATTCCTTAAGCTGATCTGAAATTTTGGTTTCATTCCTCGTTTACTGTTTTAATCCTGGTGAATAATTCCAAGTACAGAGTACGTGCTGTGTGTCTGCACGTGGTACTTGACTTGTGTCGGTGTGAAAGTTGTAACGTAATATATTACAACATACTAGACTTCTATGTGTGTACCAATCCACCTTGGGGCAGTTTTCATAAATAACACTCTCTTCATGTTATTAATGGAGAGCTTATGTTTTTTTTTTTTTCTTGGTTACTAGGAATAATCTTTTCCACCCGCTCCACCTCAGTATATTTAATCTGGCAGCAAATGAACCAGGCCTCTGTTTCCAGGGTTAAGCCCTCCCTGGGGAGGCGGGGTTAAGTATGTATTTGTAGGTGTGTTGGTTACCCTACCTCCCAAGTTCATGTAAGTCATTCGTAGTTGATTTTCGTGCAAGTAAATGTGGATGTGGCATGTCCAGTTTGTCTACACCGAACTGTCTCTTCTTTCTGTCTGTCTGTCTGTCTGTCTGTCTGTCTGTCTGTCTGTCTGTCTGTCTGTCTGTCTGTCTGTCTGTCTGTCTGTCTGTCTGTCTGTCTGTCTGTCTGTCTGTCTGTCTGTCTGTCTGTCTGTCTGTCTGTCTGTCTGTCTGTCTGTCTTTCGCCAATCAGTCTTTAAATCCAAGCAGTATAATGGATTAGATCACATTGATAATAGTGTCATTGGTGACACAAAAAACAGTTGATTCATTTTGAGGGCTATAACAGTTTTTGTATTTGTGCCCAACCGTCGCAGGCACGCGGAATACATGGAATGTACAAGTGATGCACGTAATGGAAACTTTTAGCTGTATCAACTAGGGCTGGGCGATATAGAGAAAATCAAATATCACGATATTCTTGACTACTACCTCAGTGTTGATATTGCAACAATATTGTAAGATTGATTAAAAATGTTATTTACACAATGAGATTTTGATATTTTCCAGAAATTATTTAATGACTTAGCGGGTAAAGGTAAATAATAGAACAGCTAAAACAGTCTGGTAAGTTCAGAAAATGTTATCACTTTACTGTAATGCAGCCTTTAAAACCAGGTAAAGACAACACTTACCATATTACCATCCATCCATCTTCGACCGCTTATCCGGTGTCGGGTCGCGGGAAGCAGCTCCAGTAGAGGACCCCAAACTTCCCTTTCCCGGGCCACATCAACTAGCTCCGACTGGGGGATCCCGAGGCGTTCCCAGGCCAGGTTGGAGATATAATCTCTCCACCTTGTCCTGGGTCTTCCCCGAGGCCTCCTCCCAGCTGGACGTGCCTGGAACACCTCCCTAGGGAGGCGCCCAGGAGGCATCCTCACCAGATGCCCGAACCACCTCAACTGGCTCCTTTCGACGCGAAGGAGCAGCGGCTCTACTCCGAGCTCCTCTCGGATGACTGAGCTTCTCACCCTATCTCTAAGGGAGACGACAGCCACCCTCCTGAGGAAACCCATTTCGGCCGCTTGTACCCTGGATCTTGTTCTTTCAGTCATGACCCAGCCTTCATGACCATAGGTGAGGGTAGGAACGAAAATTGCCCGGTAGATCGAGAGCTTTGCCTTCTGGCTCAGCTCTCTTTTCGTCACAACGGTGCGATAAACAGAATGTAATACCGCACCAGCTGCTCCGATTCTCCAACCAATCTCACGCTCCATGGTCCCCTCACTCGCGAACAAGACCCCAAGGTACTTAAACTCCTTCACTTGGGGTAAGGACTCACTCCCTACCCAAAGAAAGCACTCCATCGGTTTCCTGCTGAGAACCATGGCCTCAGATTTAGAGGTGCTGATCCCCATTCCAGCCGCTTCACACTCAGCTGCGAACCGATCCAGTGAGTGCTGAAGGTCACAGGCTGATGATGCCATCAGGACCACATCATCTGCAAAAAGCAGCGATGAGATCCGGAGCTCACCGAACTGCAACCCCTCCCTGCCCCGACTACGCCTCGATATCCTGTCCATAAATATTATAAACAGGATTGGTGACAAAGCGCAGCCCTGGCGGAGGCCAACCCTCACCTGGAACGAGTCCGACTTACTGCCGAGAACCCGGACACAGCTCTCGCTTTGGTCATACAGGGATTGGATGGCCCTGAGAAGGGACCCCCTCACCCCATACTCCCGCAGCCGGTCATACGCCTTCTCCAGATCCACAAAACACATGTAGACTGGTTGGGCATACTCCCAGGCCCCCTCCAAGATCCTTGCAAGAGTAAAGATCTGATCCGTTGTTCCACGACCAGGACGGAAACCGCATTGTTCCTCTTCAATCCGAGGTTCGACTATCGGCCGAACCCTCCTTTCCAGCACCCTGGAGTAGACTTTACCAGGGAGGCTGAGAAGTGTGATACCCCTGTAATTGGCACACACCCTCTGGTCCCCCTTTTTGAAGAGGGGAACCACCACCACTCTGCCACTCCCTAGGCACTGTCCCAGACTTCCACGCAATGTTAAAGAGGTGTGTCAACCAAGACAGCCCCTCCACACCCAGAGCTTTCAGCATTTCTGGACGGATCTCATCAATCCCTGGGGCTTTGCCGCTGTGGAGTTGTTTGACTACCTCAGCGACCTCCACCAGGGAAATTGACGACAATCCCCCATCATCCTCCAGCTCTGCCTCCACCACAGAGGGCGTGTCAGCTGGATTTAGGAGTTCCTCAAAGTGCTCCTTCCACCGCTCTATTACCTCCCCAGTTGAGGTCAACAACGTCCCATCCTTACTGTATACAGCTTGGATGATTCCCCGTTTCCCCCTCCTGAGGTGGCGAACGGTTTTCCAGAAGCACCTTGGTGCCGACCAAAAGTCCTTCTCCATGTCTTCTCCGAACTTCTCCCACACCCGCTGCTTTGCTTCTGTCACGGCAGAGGCTGCAGCCCTTCGGGCCCTTCGGTACCATGCAACTGCCTCCGGAGTCCTCCGGGATAACATATCCCCGAAAGACTCCTTCTTCAGTCGGACGGCTTCCCTGACCACCGGTGTCCACCAGGGTGTTCGTGGGTTGCCGCCCCTTGAGGCACCTAAGACCCTTAGACCACAGCTCCCCGCCGCAGCTTCAGCAATGGAAACTTTGAACATTGTCCACTCAGGTTCAATGCCCCCAGCCTCCACAGGGATGCACGAAAAGCTCCGCCGGAGGTGTGAGTTGAACGTCCGTCGGACAGGGGCCTCCTGCAGACGTTCCCAATTTACCACGCGTCATCCCATGGGCCCACCACCTGTGGGAGGAACCGCTGGGGTCGGGTGCGCTGCCATATGGGTGGCGGCGAAGGTCAGGGGCCTCGACGGACCAGACCTGGGCGGCAGAGGCTGGCTCTGGGGACGTGGAACGTCACCTCTCTGTGGGGAAAGGAGCCGGAACTTGTGCGGGAGGTGGAGCGCTACCAGTTAGATCTGGTACGCACAGTCTCGGTTCTGGAACCGTACTCCTGGATAGGGGTTGGACTCTGTCCTACTCCGGAGTTGCCCAGGGTGTGAGGCGCCGGGCAGGTGTGGGGATACTCACAAGTCCCCGGCTGAGCGCTGCTGCGTTCGAGTTTACCCCGGTGGACGAGAGGGTTGCCTCCCTACGCCTGCGGGTGATGGGGGGGGAAAACTCTGACTGTTTGTGCATATGCACAAACTGCCTTCTTGGAGACCTTGAATGGAGTCCTGTATGGGGCTCCAGCAGGGGGACTCCATTGTTCTGCTGGGAGACTTCAACGCACACGTGGGCGATGATGGAGATACTTGGAGAGGCGTGATTGGGAGGAACGGCCTCCCTGATCTAAACCAGAGTGGTTGTCTGTTGTTGGACTTCTGTGCTAGTCATGGATTGTCCATCACAAACACTTACCATATTACGATATATCCAAAATTTAAGACAATATCTAGTCTCATATTGCAATATCGTTACATTGATATATTGCCCAGCCCTAGTATCAACATATGTCGTTATTAGCACAACAAGCAGATGCGCGTCAGTCACACTGACAATTTTTAACACTTTCCATAGATTATTTTTTTTGATACAAAGGAGTTCAGTAAATGATGCAACTAATGATGTACAGTAGATCACAATCTCACTTTTAAATCTCCCATCAAAAGTTTGCAATCATAATTTCAACATCGCAAATTTTAGATATGTCCGTAGCTTCATGCAATAAGGTTGCAATGATGTATTATTTTCTCCCATATCACCTATTGTTTGACAACCTGGTCACAAGCAAGCCACACTCCTTTCAAACTACAACACTCCTTAAACAAACTCTTAAAGTTCTAGATAGGAAATTCATAAACTATTATCATTGCCATATTTAAAAAAAAAAAACGAAGAGCTCTGAAGAAGGCACTCCATCAGTTTCCGGCTGAGAACCATGGCCTCAGATTTAGAGGTGCTGATCCTCATCCCAGCCGCTTCACACTTGGCTGCAAAGGGATTCAGTGAGTGCTGAAGGTTCACAGGCCGATGATGCCATCAGGAGCACATCATCTGCAAACCGTAGTGATGAGATCTTCAGCCCACCGCAAATATTAAAAATATAATATTTTAAACCCCCCAGGTGGCCTTTTGGACAATACCATACTGATCGCATCAGACCATAGCGACCCTGTCCTCCCCAGGCTATTATCAATGAACCATGTTCAGCCTGTTGACCATAGACAACAAACTGATTACTATAACAACCCCAGGGCCGGATGTCCTGTTTAGTAAAAGGCAATCAAAAGGCACTGGCCTCATTTAGATCTCATATACTCATTAGTCTAATCTCAGCTAGATTTGACTTGTTAATGTCTGCTTTTCTGCAGTCCTCTTTGGGTTAGTTTCATTGAGATGCATTAGCACCTCATAAAGTTCCGCATGAATTTTACTCAACTGGAAAAGAAGATTACAGGTATTGACAGCCAAATAAAAGAGTATACTTTCAGAAAGTGGACCATAATCTTACCACAAGTCTCTGCTCCATCATTTTGCATGATATGGACAATTCTGAAAGGCCATTTATCCTTTTCATTTTAATTTTTAATCTATATAATATATAGAAATCAGTGTAGATATTATTTCTGTATTTGCTGCTTGGATGGTAATTTAGAACCCTGAATGTGTTTTTGACAAGCGATCAGTGTCATATAGTGTCAACAAACACAATAATTTCAATTAAACAATTGTAGATACTTTGTTTTCCAAGGACTCACAACACTGTAGAATGGTTTCTTTGAAAAAACATTTTTCATTAGTACATACAAAAATAAATTTCAAGAATTTGGGTTAATTCAGTAATGATCATCGCATGTCTTGGATATTTTTTATATTTATATCTACATCTTGTTAGGGTGAACCCAAATAGTCAACTATTCGAAGATTCAATCTAAGCAGCCTGATGGGACTGCTGATCTTACGGTCGAATCGGCGCATGTCTGAAAATGTGGTTATGAAACAAAGGATCATTCCATTCGTGCTAGGCCTGTGGTGGTGCTGAATGTCTTAATTTTCCAAAGAATTAGTGTTTAGTATTTCCCAATAGATTATGATATTATATAGGGCTGTAACCTCCCAGTCGATTTATTGGTCAATACGTTCTGGCTCGACCAAAAATTCAGATTGGTCGATTTTTTGCCGTGTTAATTTCATCAGGTGGAAGCATAGACCGTAACGGTCAATGGGTGGAAAGCACTAACTGCTAATGGGGGTGTTTTTAGAGTGTTCCCTGTTTCACAGGTAACAGTCTGTCTTCAGATCACCCCCCTTGTTTTCACCGTTTTTGGATTAGCCCAACCCACCGAAGACAGATTGAAGAAAGTACTAGAAAGCCTTCGTCTGATGGTTTGCTGAATATTTATTTAATTGTGAGTGTTTCATTTACAGTCAGTCCTCAACCATGTCGAAGACATCGGCAGTGTGGCAGCATTTTACAAAAATAGATAACGGAAAAAAGTTGAATGCAAAGTTTGCAAGCAACAGTTTGCATGATTACAAACATGGCATATCACCTAAAAACGGTAAACTAACTTGTCTGCGTTAGGTTGCCCTTTCTGTTTTGAGTAGGCTATATGAACATATCAGAATTGGCATATTTCAAAGTCTAATAATCGTTTTATAAATACAGGCGCACCCACCCGCAACGACGGTAGTGTTCCCCAGACTCACCCACACCACGCTGGATGTTAAGACTCTATCATCCAAATGCAAAAATAATATCACGGAAGGAATTGTCGACTTTATTGCTCAGGATATGAGGCCCATTGGTGTTGTGGAGGGCGGAGGTTTAAGAACTTGTTAATATACAGCGCCAGCACGCCACACCATCACGCAAAATGTGAGGGACTCAAAGAGAAAGTTTCAGAGTTAATACAGCACAGCGAGGCACTGAGCTTGACCACAGATATGTTTAAATATACATTAAAGTGGACGTGCCTTTTTGTGTTTAAGAGTAAAAGCTTTAAATTAATAGTCTATTCGTGGCTGAGCCGCAAAGCCGAGCGCCGATGTTCAGCGCTCCGTGTGAGGACATGCACAGTGCGCTGATGCAGCGCTGTCAGAGCCGAAAGACGAGTGTCATTTCACTGCAAAATAATTAGGTCCAAAACGATTTAATATACTGCAAATAGCCTACAAGGTCAAGTACTGCAGGACAGTACAGTTAATTAATCTTGCATACCCCCATCCCCCAGTTGACTTTTAGTCGAAATTTTTACGACTTCAGTCGACCAAGATTTTCTTTGGTTGATTACAGCCCTAATATTAATATTATTTTGGTATAAATACCAATTAGAGGTAAGATTACTCATGTGAACAAAACGTGCTGGTACTTAATACTGGTGAGGCACTGGCTATATGGACAACACTTGGTGTGTTTTTAATAGTTTTTTGGCAATAATAGAGCTCTATGGCACCGCAAAAGAAGAAGAGGAGATCACCAGCTTTAACAATCTTAACAAAGCATTTCTCACATATCAAAAAGTGGCTAAAATAGAAGTGTCTGTGCTTGTTTCAGGGGCATTTTATCAAATTTGAATGTTGAAATCCCATGGGTGTCTTGGTGGCAGTCTTGAAGTCATGGCTGTTACACTGCATGGATGTTATGTGATTTTTTTTTTTTTCCTTCCATAATTTGAAATAAATGAAAATTAAATAACCATGGCTGAATTAGTGAATTAGGCGCTGGCCCAGCTCTGTGTTCACAAATCAGACGGATTAAGATGTAAGTCATCAGTGGGCGGATTTGCAGAATAGGAACACTTTTATAATTTTAGTTTGAAAACTTTATGCAAAAAATGCAGTACCACTCTGTGACTGACTGATTTGTCCTGATTTTGTGGAAGGTTGCTGGCGTGTTAAACAACTGTAGTAAATACTGTTGGCTTCATGGGTTTGACACAGTTGCAGTGGGGAATATCCTCATTGGTTGCCCCTGGGCCTCTGCTGCTGTAGCATATCCAATTCATTATCGAGCATCCTCTGAAAGGAAAAGAACAAATCCACACTTGCTCTAATTTGTTTGAATTGGAGGAGAATTTTTTATTTTCAACACCACTTTTGGTGCTGTAGGTGAAGTTTTGTCTGTGTCCTGTTGATAATTTAAGCATGACATCATCTTTTACAAATTAATGACCACACGGATCTGCTGTCTGCCATGTAGTGGTAGAGCCAGCTGAGGTGATGTGTTTTGACCCCTTTAGTGCAGGAATGACCTGTGTCACAGTGTCGGGTCTGAAAGAGCTAGGAGTGTTACTAGGTTACAAAACCCCTTAAACTTAATCTTAAAGTTTAAACTCAACCTAATTAAAAACCTTAAATTTCCAAATTCAGATAAATATTGTTGGAACCGGAAAAGATGGATGGATGAATGGATGGATAGATGGATAGATCTATTTCCTAGTATTATCCAACTATTGGATGGATTGTCTTGCACACATTCATGTTCCCCTCAGGATTAATTGAAATCTTTTGGTCATACAATTAAATTTATAGCGCCATCACCAGTCCAGTGTTTGTTTCATGACCAAATAGCTGCAAAACTAATAACATTCCCATCAGCCTCAGTTGAACTAATTAGCTAGTTTTAATTAGCAATGTCAGCCTGCTTGAAGGCTCTTAATCTTGGTCTGGAACTGGCCATCATTTCCATTGGTAAAAGTAATGTTTGTTGTACTCAACATGCCAATCACACAAACCAAACTTATTTAGGAGAGATAACACCTTCTAATAAAGTGAAATTAAACTGTCGTGCCTTGTTGGGCTGGATTGTAGTGAATCACTGTTTTCAGATCTGAACAAGTAGTTTTGAAAGTACAAGGTTATTATGGCAAAAACTACAAAAACAAGACCAAAGTTTTACTACTACAATTAACCATTTAGGTGGAAATACATTTAAATGCTAAATTTAGCGTATTCTATTGGTCTGTTTTAGACCCCTAGAGGCATTTAAGGTATAATGAGAAAACCGTGTTCCAAGTTTGCAAAATTAACAAATTCATCTGTACACACACATGATGAAGGGAAAGTATGTTTGATAAGAGATGATTAACACATTTGATCCTTTTTTCTTTCAGGAATGTTTGTCACAAAGTAATTAAAATTTGCAGATGAGGCGTCTCTAATAGCCCTTGTGTTTCCCCCACTGACTAGAAAAATCAATCATGGCTTATACGAGTTGGGGGGGAATTGGCACACATACCATGTGTTGTTGTCAGATTACCATGATGAGCTTATCTTTTTTTTTGCTTTCCATTAGAAAACATGGTATTGCAAATTAATGAATTGGCCATAGAGAGAGTGTGCGGCTTGTCATGTTTAGTGTGAGAACACAATTAGACTTAATGACCAAGCTGTTGCTATGTCTCATTAAAGTTTACACACGTAGACTATGTACATGGCGTTGTTCTAGTGTATCTCTTTAAGAGAATAGCAGAGCTGACGTGTGTATGCATGGGGTGTGTGTGGTAGAGCAAGTGAGTTACGTGGACTGGACTTTCTGATCATGGTGAGAAAGCTGTAGCAGGAAAAGTTACCCTCTTCTTAATAGGGCTGGGCATTGTTCAAAATCTTTAGCTCCGGTGCCAATTTCGATACCTCAGTTTCAATGCCGGTTCCTTAAAGATACTTTTTTCAATACCATATGTTTTTAAAATCCATTCCATCAACAAAAATACATTAAAAACGACTTTTATTTTCCACCTTAATTGTGAATCAAAACAGTTTGAGTGATTGTAGTAGTGTTAAATAACACTGGTTGTGCTTTTGGATAGGGTGTGCCCGTCAGATACTCATGAATCCGAACTAAATTAAGAAAAAAGAGAAACCTTTTTGCCACAACATGAACATAATATAAATAATAAATAAACAAATGAGCTCCACTCTGTCAGGATGCAGAGAGGCCAGATGTGCAACTGCGAGTATCTTCAGAAATCCTCTATGTGGTGGTGGTGTCTCTTTCACATGACGTGTTTTATGTTATGTTGGACAACCAATTGCCGGCAACTTTAGGTCCTTACACGCAAGTATGCTACATGATTATTTGCTCATAGACGCTTTTTGATTCAAAATTTGGCACAGAAAGTTTAGTAATTTTTCGATACTCATAGGATTGGAGCCAAAAAAGTATTCACATTCGGGGCACGGCCCTACTCCTTGATTTCCTGTTGTTCAAGAAGGAGAACTCGGAAATGAGACGCTACCAAGCCACAGCCATGGGGACCAATCATTGTTGTGGTCTGCGTTTTGAGAGGTGCACGTCAGGCTACGGCGTAGGGTCCGTATCCACAGGTACCTACGGCATGGATTTAATCCAGGACAATACATTTGGCATAAGTTGGACACCAATGCTGCTTTTTCTGCCTTCCTTCAAGTGGGATTTGTTGGTACAACCTTTGTTCATTTTGCAGTTAAGGGATCAGATCAGTGTGTTGAGGATTAAAGCAGGGTGGCAGCAAGCCTGGAAAGGCAGGGCATGAGTTGTATTTAGACTGTATATGTTTTCCAAGGAACAGAGAGTCAAAATGTTTGCTATTTAATTACAGAGCGGCCGCAACCAAAGGCACACTGTCAATGATAGTTTTAAGGCCAACAGCTTAACAACCTCAGAAATGGTGGCACATTTGGTTTTGGTGACGCTGTGTCATTTCCTCCCCTGAAGAGTCAGGTTTTTTTGATGTGTTTGGGATATGAAGAAAACAAGAAAGAACATTATGTGGCTATTATACAGTATGTACCAAATTGGGACACTATTGCCAAGTCAAAGGGCCATTGTGCCAATTTTAAAGATTTTAAAATGCCTGGAAATGGCCTCTTTTTGAAGTCTGTTTACTTAAGAGAATTCTTTTTTTGTGACAGTTTTAGTTGCTTTAAAGGATGTGTCTCCTGTTTACAGAGAATGTGCCTCATTGCATCCACTGTGCTGTGGCAGTGATACTTTTCTTTCCCATGTTAATGTGACCTGATTTGAGTTAGTCTATTCCCTCTCAGCACTGTCAAAAGGTCCCCTATGTATATGGTGGCATGGACATGTTTGACAGACTCTTGGGTGTGATGTCCCTCTGTGTGTAGTTTCTGGTTAGGGGGAGATGGATGTTTGCCCTTTTTTGGCCGATGACTCACTGGTTTTGGCTAGGGTGAGTGAATGCACCATGTCACCAGTTGAGTCACTGTACATCTAACAATGGGAAGCCTGGCACAGTTCCTTTTCATGGTCACAAAGGGAGCCATTAAGGCTTAAATGCATCCGGATTCAAGTCACCCCTAACACGCCTGGCTGTGTTGTGTGAGTGCTCTTACATAAGGTTTCTTCATTTGGCCTGGCGTCAAAAGAGCTATTGGCTTAAAAAACAGCTTCACTGCTTCTACTCTTAGAAAACTGAACACATTCACTAATGTTCTCAAAGTAAAGGTGCTTTCTGCTATCTGTCTTCTGTTGGCTCAACCTGATGAACCATTGTATAATACAATTCAACTTTAATCTGTGAATAAGAAACTTACAGAGGGGATCAAAAACAATCAGAGCAAAAACTGCAATCCTTCCTGTTCCTGTCATGTCAATCCTTTCAGTATCATCTTACTCTCAATTCCATCAAACAGCTTTCTGCACTTTTATCTTCAAACTTGTCTTCACAGAGCTCAGCTTCAGGCCTCACCCTTACAGTCTGGGTCAAAGAGAACTGAAAACAATATTAGAGTAGAATAGTGTAGCTTGCATCTCAGCCAGCTTCTCACCTGAGGAAATCTCCACAAAACAAGATCCAACGCATCCTGGCCAGGGCAGAGGTAGGAGCTGTGGGATCAGCTGGCTGAGGGCCATACAGTTTCAAACCGCTTTTTCTTTTCTACAAACTTGAGGGTGACCAGACTAGTCCCAACCATGATGGTCACTTTTAATTTATAATTTGTGTTACTCTTGAAAATGGAAAAACTTGGATATTAAACCTGAAATGATCTCAATTGAAAATTCCTTTGTATTAACAGGCCATGCACACTATTGTATACTGTATGCCCTGTTGCCCTATTGGTAAACTAGACAATTGCTGTTGTCATTGTAAACAGGAAATGGAAATAACTAGCACACCATAAATAATCAAAACCAAACTATCTGAGAGGTAATGAACAAGCATTTTGAATTTTAAAAATTGTCGATAAAGTTAACATAACAAACCTAACGCATCTGAAGTCATGTGTTAGTTACCTGGTAATCACACTGAACAGATATTTTGTTTTTGTTTAACCTGTGAGTCTGTGATTCAGATGTCTGGATCCAGGCTAAGCTGTTAGCTTGTTACTCAAGTGGACAGAAGAACTGCTTCAATTGTTCAATCATTGTACAATCATTGTTTCAATGCACATTTGATAACTACCATAATAGTTCATCGAAGAAATTGATATTTAGCTTGTTTGTGAATGTATTAGATTTTAATAAATAAATAAAAACAAAACTATTTCCCCAACTTGTATTTAGATTTTAAGTCAATTCTCAAGTGGGATAAGTTTTAACTAAAGTGCAGCTGACTTTTGCCCCCCTCAATTCCAAGCATCAGGTTATCCATTGGAATTTGGTAGCATATTTTCAACAACTTTGGACTTATAAATGAAACTGCTAATGCCTTCAGTTAAAGTGCCCATATGATAAAACAAATAACTGTTTCTGAGATTTGAGGTGTTATTTTGTGTCTCTGGTGCATACTACTTGTTTAAAAAACACATCCATGCTGTTTTGAGTGAGATACGGTTTTCTGAATGTCCTCTCCCTTCAGTCTCCGGGTGAGGATGCTCCATCATCCGATCACATCATGGTTCCTTATGTACTTGATGTCATCCTTTAGACATTTAAGGAAGAACACTATAAAAATGCTCTCTGTGGAACTAACTGTTTGTCTTCCTCCAGGTTTGGACAAATCCTCATGGGAGCCATGGAAAGATTAGAAATGGCAGGAAAAGAGTGCTGCATTTTTACAGGTAGGGAGTTCAAATGTTTCCCTTTTTTGCTAATGCTTGTGCAACAAGTATACTATAACAAGTCAAAGAAATGGTAGCCTTAACACATTTTTATTCTCATTATCATCAACATGATATTTCTTTTTTGGCCATTGCTGATGTTCACCAAAATAACCAGATGTGTCTGGGGCGCGATCACTCACGTTTCCTTCAATTCAACTAAATTACACAATGGCTCATGCGAGCATCACCGCATCACACCACACTCAGCAGCTATTTAAAGTGTGAGCGGCTGCTCCCAATTACCTCCTCCCCATGCTAAACCAGAAGCTCAGGCCACGCAAACGGAGGCCTCCCCACTGGACTTTTATCTGTTTGTTTTCATATTTCCCTTCCCTCAGTCAGCCCTCCTCCCTTGTGCTCTTACTTTTTCTGCCTTAGCCAAGGCTTATTGTGTTTTCCTCCAGCTGACCTTGGTTACATAAACTAAGGCCTGAACTCTCCTCCTCCCTGTCCTACCGCTTTGCCTGGCTCCTATCCTCTGTGCGCTCCCACAAAGCCCAGTGTTTTGATTACATTGTGAAATTGGAGCCAGGACTATTTATTCCCAGGCTCGGGTAGCGCGTAGGAACTGGATGGAGGATAAGCCAGAGAGGGGGAAGCCAGGAAGCTTCTGTGGTTGAATCAAGCGGATGGTGGTGGTGGGTGTACTGTTTATGTCTTCTCATAACCTCTCTTTGTGGGCCATGCATCCAGCCGGCTGTTTCAACTGAACAGAACGCTCATGGATGCATCTTCCTGTCACCAGTTCCTGTGCATAACCCAAACCCCATCATTCAGCTTGGGTCAGCAAGGTGGCAGATTGGCTGAGCGCTTTGAGATACCTTCCTGTCCTATAGCTGGAGGGCCGAGGCTCAGGCCCTTTTTGGACATACATCCTTCTGAAATGTCATTACGACTGATACCAAATCCTTGCACACTTTTTTTAGCCATTAATAGCAGACTTGATAACAGTGGCGGAATAATCATATTGACAGTGGTGGCAAGGTGCCCACAGACTGCTGAACCAAATAAGTTTGTAATTGAATGGAATTGTTGGGTCTCTGTAAAATCAAATAATTTGGTCTAGACCTTTTCCATCTAAAGTGTCCTGAAATAACTTTTATGTTTTGTACTATAAACAAAAATTAATTTAATAAGTTTGGTTCAGTTGTTGAACTCAGCTCCACTAGTGCTCTTCTGTTATATATTTGTGTTAGCACAGCATTCCAACTATTGTTATGTTCTTTATTTATTCTTACTTAATTTTATTATTATTCCCTACGTTTTTTTTGTCTCTCTCTCTCTAACTTCTGCATACTTTCAGCTATTTAAACCAACTTTTACAATCTTCAGCTCTTTCAGCAGATGATGGGACTATTTTTCTATATTTATACTTTTTCAAATATTAAGCTTTTAAACATTTTATTTTAACATTAAAGTCAATGAGAGCAAGCTTCAAATCCTTCAAATCTTCAGCTATCAGAACTTGGCTTTTCAGATTGATATATTTTACATTTTAGGATTTTTCTGCATTTATAGTGAGTGTGTATTGTGTGAAGTAGAGTGTGCAGTGATGTCACTAGAGTGAAGCGCTTGAAAAATGATCTTACTTCTTCTATAACTTGTTCCAATGTGCTCATTTATTTTTATTTAATTTTTTTACACTTTTCGCTCAGCGAGCTTTCAAAGGACAAGAGTTCCAAATTTTCCTCCATTCACTGCCATGTTAAACATCGTCCACATTTCTGAGCAAAACGCAGAGCGAAGCTAGGCTTCCTAGCTGTGTTTACAAACATGGCCACTGATCATATGTAGCCATGACAACCGTTTCCCAGACACTGCAATACTCTGTATGTCTGTCTGTCTGTCTCCATCTCTTTCTCATTATATATTACATGTATAGCACACTGAACAGATGCTTTGGTTGGGGCGCAGTGGTTGTGATGCATACCCTTTGTGTGGGAGACCAGAGTTCGATTCCCACAGCGATACCTCAACCAATGTATTCCCCATGAAGACTTTTAACCCCTAGTGATGGCCCAGTGGATATGGATGGGGGTTTGATCCCTGCTGTAGTACATCAACCCTGACAAAGGCATTTAACCCTGCTATGATTGTTTTATTATTCCGTACGTTTTTTGGTTGTCCGTATCTTCTGCAGACTTTCAGTTATTAAAACAATTCAACTTTTAAAATCTAGCTCTAGCTCCTTATGGTGTAGTGGTCTTATTCAACTTAATTAAAAGCAGTTCTACTATTTTTACTACCATAGCTTGTTCTTACTGATTTAAGCTATTTAACCAGGTTAGCTTTTAGCAATTTAGCTTTTCAGCATTTTTCAACTATTATCACTACATCTTCTTACTGATTTAAGCTGTTTCTCCAGTTTAGCTTTAGCATTTAAATTTTTTTAAAATGTTTCCACCTAATTAAAACCACTTCAACATTTTTCAACTATTCTTACAACTTTTACTAATTTAAGCTATTCAACCAGGTTAGCTTTAGCAATTCAGTTTTTTTTTGAATTTTTCCACCTTTTTTACATTATTGTTGTAATTGAACTTAATTAAAACCATACCTATATTTTCAACTATTCTTACAAGTTTTACTAATTTAAGATTTTTAACCAGGTTTAGCTTTAGCAATTCAGCTATTCAGCATGTTTTCAACTATTCTCACTACTTTAACATCTTCTTACTGATTTTACTGATTTCTCCAGTTTAGCTTTAGAATTAAATTAATTAAATTAATTAAATTAATTAAATTAATTAAATTAATTAAATTAATTAAATTAATTAATTTTGATTTTCCACCTTATTTTGCATTAGTGGTGTTATTCAACTTAATTAAAACAATTTCTAATTTTTTAAACTATTCTCACTATTTCAACATCTTCTTACTGATTTAAGCTATTTATCCAGTTTAGCTTTAGCATTTCAATTTTTTTTAATTTGTCCACCTTTTTACATTAGTCAACTTAATTAAAACCATTTCTAATTTTTACATTAGTCAACTTAATTAAAACCATTTCTACTTTTTTCAACTATTCTCACTAATAGTCTCACTCTCTTCTTCTTACTAATTTAAGCTATTCAACCAGGTTAGCTTTAGCAATTCAGCTATTGAGCATTCCCACACATTTTCTGCAGGAAATGCATTTTCTAGTTACTAGTGCAGTGCCTGTTGAAAATGCGCCTGTCGGGAACAGGCCGATTGCTCAGGCTGTGGTATTACTGCTTGTAGAATTCATCCTAACCAAATTGTTCCTTAAAACTACTTACAGACGGACCCCAAACCACTTCATATGCACCTCCACTGCAGATTCAGAATGTAATCACAAAATATCACAATAAAAATGTGGGTAATCAGACATGGCTGTGCGCTACCCACCCGATCCAATCAGCGTTAATCAACCACCAGAGCATGAGTGTGTGAGTGTGATTGTGTTTGTGTGTCGGTGTTGTCTTGTGTCGAATGATCGCAACAAATTTAACATTTCAGCAGAGGTGTTAATTTCCATACAAGTTTAGTGGCTTGACAGTTAACGGTGAAGTAGGGGATTTGATTTGCTTTTGGCGACGGTAATGTTTTAGCAGTAGACTTAATTGACCCAGGGTGAGTCAGATGAAAAGTGCTGTGTCTGTCTGGTCCAGCTGATTTTCACGCATTGCACAGCGCTGAAGGAATAATCTCCAAGATTACTTTATATTCTGCCTCTGGTTAGAAGTGGTGAATGTACTGTAGGCTACAGCTCACAGCAACTTAATACTATATAGGGTCTGGCTTTTGTTTGATATTTAGTGTTGGCAAATGGGTTTTTATTGAGTTTCCTCTTTGCAAAAAATAGACAACCTTATTTCACACAACAGTTGCAAAGTTCCTTTCAGCTAGGAAAGTGAAAGTGAAGAAAAGGTAGTTTGGTATATCAAGCAATCATGTAGCTAACGTTGGAAGCAGGAAAAGGGTCAAAGACGTAGTTGTGGTATTTAGCACATTTTTTCTCTGTGCCTGGCCCTGCATTGTGCTCACTCAGTGAGTAGTGTGAGAGGAGGAGTGGCCAGCAACTAGAACAGCAAAAGCCGATGTGTGCTTCTTTTACCGATGATATATATTGGTAGAGTTAGCACCCAACAGGCTCAAACAGGGAACGTTTTAAATGTGTTTTTAGCCTCTACACAGGCTCAAAATGTCATTACCAGTACCTAACCATGTGCAGTTATTCCTTCAAAGTGAACACAGTGAATTTGACTGCAGTAGATCACTGTATTGTCAGGAGAAGCACGCAGACGGTTTGGACTTACATTAGCTGTTAAGGTTTAATTATTAATGTTCACTAGAATTTTAGTAAGCAATAATTAGCCTATGTCTATGTTATCTCCTAACATATACCTACACTCTCCATCTCTGCAAGTTTGGCAATGATTGAGATTTCTTTTGGCACAGCTACCAGAAGACCAGACCGGTTGCTCACGTCACATCTACGTTGGAGGCTGCGCAGTAACGCTCAACTCTCACAGGAAAAGTGCTTCTAATAGCCTTCGCTGGTCTCTGTCCAGAGCAATGGGATCTGTTGGTCCATTTCTGTCACTATCTATGGTTGAAGCTGAAGCTACTGCAACCGCAGGACTTTGTACCGTGAAAAATCACCAATAAAGGCTTCTAAACCAAATACTACACAACAGGACATGTACCAGCAGTAAAGTGACCCGAAATTGGGGAGCAATGACCAGCTTGGCCGCCAAGACTACAGCTATCTTGTGTTAGTATGCAGCTACTTAATAGTTAGCATTAGGCTAATGTTAGATAGATGTTAGACTAAACCACACTTTATACTCTCAAAATCACAGATTAAGGCTTCTGAACCTAACACTTCCCATTTTGATGTCAGCAGTAATGCGACCCAAAATTAGGGAGAATCAAGGTCACATCTTTTACTGCCGTTAGCATGTAGCTAATATAGTTAGCAGTGGACATAAATAAAGGTTTTCAAATAGTAATGAGTAATGTGACCTGGAATTGGGGAGAATTTAACAACACTGGCAGCCAAGATTACATATTTTACTCTAGTTAGCATGAAACTACATGCAACAATGTTTGCACCGCAGTAGCTTAAAAAAACACTCCGGCCCTGCTTACCTGGAGCAGATGAACCAGATAGGCCAGCTTAGAGTTGAGCAACACTGTTGGAACTAGAGCATTCAGAACATTAGAAAATCTTTACGTTTTAGCTTACGTGGAGTTCTCAAAAATATGTTTATCTCATTAATTGATTTTTGGCCACGTTTAACAAGAAAATATGACATTGTAGATATGACAGAAAATTTGTTAAAGCATATGTCCACTTTAAAAAGACTTAAATACACTGTATTGTGTTCTAGGTTTAATTTTCCTACATCAATGTAACACTACCTCTAATGCTGATTGAAATGCTCCCACAGCGCTTAATGTTTTATTATTTATGTTGTGATATAGGTCTTAAATTTCATTCATAATGGTTTTTAAAAGGTCTCAAAACGTCTTAAGCCTGACTGGGTGAAATCTGCAGAAACCTGAGCTAGCTCCATTTTTACTGGCACTCTTTTCTTGTTAGACCTATTTAGTTACTAAACAGAGGTTATCATTAAGTCACATCAACGCCCCAATAACTCAACTGGGCCTGTCATTTAAGTGCAAACAATGGTTCTTTCTACAAGACCCTGGGCCAAACATTCACTTATCTGTTAACTGTGGAGCAGGTTATACTGTAGCAATTCAGTTTTATTTCAATTTAATTACATTTTTCTTTATAGTGTCACATCAAAAACAGAAGTTATCTCTGGACAATTTACAGATAGAGTAGGTCTAGACCACACTATAAATTACAAAGACACCCCCCGAGCAAGCATTCATTGTGAAAAACAAACCAGGTGCCACCACAATCCATTGCTGTGTTTAAGTTTGTGTAAAGGCACATATGCACCCTTCTCTCTGTCACTTCTCATACAAACACATACGCAGTGTTCTCTTAACACACACACTTTGTGTTAAATGCAATACATTAAAATATACAAGCCCTCACTCTCACACATTTTCATACTTTGAGTTAGGGTAGTTTGGGAATAGGGTGAAGTAAAGTCGTGCCTGTTGCCCTCATCATTAGTGAATTACTGGTGAATAAAATTGTGACACACAGAGACACACACATAGCTAAGGCCAACCGGAGATGAGCTGCCGAGCATTAAATTACAGGGAAATGATCAGCCAGGGTAGACAGGAAACTGTGTGTGTGTGTGTGTGTGTGTGTGTGTGTGTGTGTGTGTGTGTGTGTGTGTGTGTGTGTGTGTGTGTGTGTGTGTGTGTGTGTGTGTGTGTGTGTGACTGTGTGTGTGACTGTGTGTGTGTGTGACTGTGTGTGTGTGTGACTGTGTGTGTGTGACTGTATTCGCAGGGTCCAAAAAACGGGAGTCCAGTTTACTTGTGGGTTGGTTTGATAGAACACATTATTTTAACAATTTTGCTGCTACTGCACACATAGTTAAAGGTAGATTACAGTGTTAAGGAAAAGGGTGAATATAAAACTCTGATTTAGAAAAATAATACACAAACCAGGGTGGGACTTGCAAATGGATCTCCTGTTTGGCTTCATCCAGGCATGATTCATTTTGGTTTTATTGGCAGTCTGGTAGCAGACCATGTTCATTATTGTAAATGTGCTGTTTCTGTCAGACTGAGGCACAGGCCTGGTTCTTATTTAGAAGTTCTGCTGTAAGTAAAATGCACTTTAATGGAAGGCATTGTGCATCAGTTTTGAGTGTTGTCTTAAAGGGAAACTTTCAATCTTTCAACCATGTTTTTGTGTGTGTGACTGATGGGAAAACAATCTCTGAAGTTGGTCCAGTATTAAGCAAGATTGCTGCAGTCGGCAGTGGCAAAAAAAGCTACAATGTAAGTTATTGGGCAATTGCGCACCTTCAATTTACACCCACCAAAGTGCTTGTTTTACCACTGACAGGCTCAGGTTATTGTTTCAATTCAATTTCAATTCAATTTTATTTATAGTATCAATTCATAACAAGAGTTATCTCGAGGCACTTTACAGATAGAGCAGGTCTAGACTTCACTCCAGAATTTACAAGGACCCAACAGTTCCAGTAGTTTCCTCCAGAGCAAGCAACAGTGCGACAGTAGCGAGGAAAAACTTCCTTTTAGGCAGAAACCTCGGACAGACCCAGGCTCTTGGTAGGCGGTGTCTGACGGGCCGGTTGGGGTTAGAATGAAGAGTGGCAATAACAAAATAGAAAAAATAGTAGTTTGTAGTAGTTCTTTGTAGTAGTTCATGTTATAGCAGGGCACTGTGCGGCATTACAAGGCACAGCAGGACGTAGCAGGGCACAGCAGAGCGTGGCAGGATGAACACGGCATCGCAGGACGTGTAGCGGGACCACGGCGACAGCTGCTACCCTGATTTTGGAGCCTCCCTGATCCGAGGGAACATGCTGGGGAAAAAAGAACATAATGACTCCCCAGAACTAGGTTAGTAACAAGCATTTCTGGGACATGGATGCACACAAATGGAAAGATAGAAAGATAGAGGAGAGAAGAGCTCAGTGTGACAAAGGAAGTCCCCAGCTGTCTAAAACTATTACAGCATAACTAGGAGAGACAAGGTAAAGAGAGGAGCCTGGTCGGGCTAGAACTCTCCCCAACCGGATCGGGCTGTATGCCAAGTCTCCCTCTAGTTTTATTATATTCTTGATTATATGATAGATAGATCTGACAACTATGATGAGAAGCAGGTGGGCCGGGTTAGGCGGACGCTGTGACTCATCACTCCCTAACAATATTCAATTCTATGCTCTAACTATAAGCTTTATCAAAAAGGAAAGTCTTAAGTCTACTCTTAAATGTGGAGACGGTGTCTGCCTCCCGAACCCAAACTGGAACATGGTTCCACAGGAGAGGAGCCTGATAGCTGAACGCTCTGGCTCCCGTTCTACTTTTAGAGACTCTAGGAACCACAAGTAACCCTGCATTCTGGGAGCGCAGTGCTCTTGTAGGGTTGTAAGGTACTATGAGCTCTTTAAGATAAGATGGTGCCTGACCACGAAGAGCTTTGTAGGTGAGAAGAAGGATTTTAAATTTTATTCTGGATTTTACAGGAAGCCAATGCAGAGAAGCTAAAACAGGAGAGATGTGATCTCTTTTCCTGGTTCCTGCCAGAACATGTGCTGCAGCATTCTGGACCAGCTGAAGAGTCTTTATGGACTTTTTTTGAGCAGCCTGATAATAAAGAATCATGTGTCTGACAACATTATGGAAAGGATCTTTACAGAGACATACCTTTTTTTCTAAAGATTAAGCTCCTTTGTTTTTAATATCCTCAAAATTGCTATTGCAAAACCCATCAGACTCCCTTTAAATAAAGTGACGGTTACAACACAGTACTTTCAAAGACCAATTTCAAAGATTTTTGTTCACTTTAATGCATGGGATAATAGGGTCTGGGGTAAAAAAAATTACCCTTAACAGTACAAGAGGAAGTAGGATTGAAATCTGTAAATATCTGAAACAGTCAGAGCAGGCATTCAGTACCTACTGGGTATTTTTTTTATTTTGTTTCAAAACAAAACACAAAACATACAGAACATATACGTATTGAAGAATCGGCCATAAAAATCTTTAGAAAGAAATCCTGATACATACTTGAATCAATTTGTTTTTGAAAAATCCCTATTTTTTTAACTTTTATAGTGTTTAAAACGATAGAAGATGAAAAGATTTTTGATGATCCCAAAGGGAAATGACACTTTTACACTCTGCCTGTGTGTAATGCAATAACAAACATGCACAAACAGGATCTTATACAGGCACTAAGCGGAGAGATGCCAGAATAAGGGGGCTTCCAATTAAAGGAGCCCTGAGCAGCATTAAAAAAGGGAAAGCCCTGCGTTATTACCGGACTGTCCAATCTCAAAATTGAAACTCAAATACAGTGAGGAAAATAAGTATTTGAACACCCTGAGTTCTCCCACTTAGGAATCATGGAGGTGTCTGAAATTGTCATCGTAGGTGCATGTCCACTGTGAGAGACATAATCTAAAATAAATATCCAGAAATCACAATGTATGAGTTTTTTAACTATTTATTTGTATGATACAGCTGCAAATAAGTATTTGAACACCTGTCTATCAGCTAGAATTCTGACCCTCAAAGACCTGTTAGTCTGCCTTCAAAATGTCCACCTCCACTCCATTTATTATCCCAAATTAGATGCACCTGTTTGAGGTCATTAGCTGCATAAAGACACCTGTCCACCCCATACAATCAAGAAGAATCCAACTACTAACATGGCCAAGACCAAAGAGCTGTCCAGAGACACTAGATACAAAATTGTACACCTCCACAAGGCTGGAAAGGGCTACGGGGAAATTGCCAAGCAGCTTGGTGAAAAAAGGGTTAGGTCCACTGTTGGAGCAATCATTAGAAAATGGAAGAAGCTAAACATGACTGTCAATATCTCTCGGACTGGGGCTGCAAGATCTCACCTCGTGGGGTCTCAATGATCCTAAGAAAGGTGAGAAATCAGCCCAGAACTACATGGGAGGAGCTGGTCAATGACCTGAAAAGAGCTGGGACCACCGTTTCCAAGGTTACTGTTGGTAATACACTAAGACGTCATGGTTTGAAATCATGCATGGCACGGAAGGTTCCCCTGCTTAAACCAGCACATGTCAAGGCACGTCTCAAGTTTGCCAATGACCATTTGGATGATCCAGAGGAGTCATGGGAGAAAGTCATGTGGACAGATGAGACCAAAATAGAACTTTTTGGTCATAATTCCACTAACCGTGTTTGGAGGAAGAAGAATGATGAGTACCATCCCTACTGTGAAGCATGGGGGTGGTAGCATCATGCTTTGGGGGTGTTATTCTGCACATGGGACAGTATTAAGGAGAGGATGACCGGGGCCATGTATTGCGAGATTTTGGGGAACAACCTCCTTCCCTCAGTTAGAGCATTGAAGATGGGTCGAGGCTGGGTCTTCCAACATGACAATGACCCGAAGCACACAGCCAGGATAACCAAGGAGGGGCTCTGGAAGAAGCATATCAAGGTTCTGGCCTAGCCAGTCTCCAGATTTAAACCCAATAGAGAATCTTTAGAGGGAGCTCAAACTGTGTTTCTCAGCGACAGCCCAGAAACCTGACTGATCTAGAGAAGATCTGTGTGGAGGAGTGGGCCAAAATCCCTTCTGCAGTGTGTGCAAACCTGGTGAAAAACGTTTGACCTCAGTAATTGCAAACAAAAGCTACTGTACCAGATATTAACATTGATTTTCTCAGGTGTTCAAATACTTATTTGCAGCTGTATCATACAAATAAATAGTTACAAAATTAGACATTGGGATTTCTGGATTTCTTTTTTAGATTATGTCTGTCACAGTGGACATGCACATAAGATGACAATTTCAGACCCCTCCATGATTTCTAAGTGGGAGAAAATAGCAGGGTGTTCAAATACTTATTTTCCTCACTGTACTTACCCAACCAGCAAATAGTCAAAAATTCAAGTCCAGCCCTTAAATAAACATTATGTATATGCACAGAGCTACCTCCTCAAAATATAACTACACTGTGGGTCCACAGAAATGTGGTTTTTCAGTTTGGTAATGGCCTCCAGGCTGCACCATGAGTGTCTCTCAGAACCTCAGCAGGGAGGGAAGGATAGGGGGCTTCAGATTAGTGTGTTTTTAAAACGTATCAGACATCTTAGTTAACATTAGCGGGTTTCATAAAGAATCTGGGGTGATAGCAAATAAATCTGCTTAAATGAGCCCATACGGTGTCCGCAGATTAATTTAAGT
The DNA here is from genome assembly GCA_013375575.1 of Percina caprodes. Taxonomy (NCBI): domain Eukaryota; kingdom Metazoa; phylum Chordata; class Actinopteri; order Perciformes; family Percidae; genus Percina; species Percina caprodes. The sequence continues at coordinate 46,148 of JABXJD010001028.1, forward strand.
CACAGGCTTCATCAGGGGACCCTGCCTAACTGCTGAGTCTCAGCTTCTAAAATACTGCTTGGTATGTTAGCCTGGAGGTTAGGTTTGTCAATTGTGTTCAATCTGTTAGGTATAGTACTTGGTGTTTTGTTTGAGTCACTTTCGCACAAACGTTTAAGCAATGGGTCTAAAAATCAGATAACCTTGTGACAGGTTGGCTGCTCTATGAGGTGTGTCTGCCGCTCCAAATGAAACAGACACAAATAAAGTGGAAAGGTCCTCTCATGTTAAACGCTGCTGCCAGCATATGTCAGTTTACTGTCAGTGTTACTCAAAGCAAGGTGAGACTTGCTGATGATCGTAGTCTGTGTCTCATTCCAGTGCTCCTCCTCCTTTCCTGAAAAGTCACTTTTTTCCTGTTGGGTGTTGGAAGAGGCTTTCTATGCTTTTGCTAATATCATGAAGCATGGTGGAAGTGATTTATATGTTTTCATCATCCATCATCCTTATTAATTAATGCTCTGTATGTTTTGGAACCTCAGGATGCAGCACAGGTTGACATTGTTCTCTGTAATTATGGAAATGTTAAAATTATTTCTAGTGAAATTCTCAATAACTTTTATAAATAACTTGAAAAAGATCATTTAATATGCATTATGTCCATTTATGCCAAGTCACATCTTGTAAAATGGCGCTACTAGTTGCAACATCAGTGGTCCTCTCTCTATTTTGTGGATTAATGAATACTGCTTGTCAAGCTCCTAGTGGAAATGTCTACATTTTCAGCAGTGGACATTTCAGGGTGTGGTGTATCTATTGCAAACTGCTTGGTAGCCACATAGAAAAGTTGTGCTGCAACCAAGACCACTTCCCACTTAGACTGTTTTTCCATACACATGTGCTGCTTGGCATGACTCCGTTTGCCTCGGTATATCAGCCCAAGAGGAATTTGAATTTTTATTACAACAGGACTATACGCTTGAAGGTTTGTCTACAGTGGTGTGACGTTTCCAGGCTAAGGCTCTATAGGTAGCTCTGTGCGTATGTCAAAACATTAGAATTTTAAAGAATTTCTCATGTCAAATACCACTGAAAGTGAATCTTGTGTTCTGGATGTTACCATACCGTTGGTGATCTCTGTGTTTTTGTTCTGGTACTCGGCATAGATTTGACCCCTGCCCACCTGCTCTTATCCCCAGCTCTTGGTGGATAACACGTTTAATTTCCTATACATTCTTAAAATTTTTTTAAAAACAAATTAGAAAAAAAAACTAGAACGGCAAGCAGTTACGACGGGGTCCAAGCCTTCCCGTGCAAGTCGGCCCTGACGACCCGGGGAGCGCACGAAAGCGTAACCCAAAGCGAAAAGGCAGGGGGGGGCAAACGTCGGGAAATACAGAGAGCCGTACGTAGCGGTACAGATTGATGGCACAATGACCCCGAAAAAGTCTGGGCTTTCTACATCTATCTTGTTAATTTCAAGTAATTCACTTTAGTGGAAGTGGTTATTCCAGACGTTGGCCCATAGGCCACGCCCACTTGAACCTATCAGTACCCCATTGTAAGGACCAACTCAGGGGTGTGCCTAGATGGCATCCATCAAATTTTGTAAAAATCGGTTGAGTGGTTCATGAGATATAAACTTTTTGTATTTGTAGCGCACCCTAGCGGCCAATGTTTGGGAAATTTGTTTCAGAGCCTCAGTCATGGCAAGGGATATTCTTTAGGGATATTTATTTTGGCCGAGATATGGCAAAGTCGGTTTTTTCATTGTTAGCTACACAAATTTGTTTGTGCCTAATATGCGCAATTTTTATTCTATAAAAAAAATCTTTTGTCAGGTCGGTCTGGAGATGCTATGTGCCAAGTTTCGTGCAGATCCATTGCACGGTCTAGGAGGAGTTAGAAAAAGTTGGGTTTCGATAAATCGCAATTTTTCACGCATAAAAGTCTAGGCAGAAATGGGTGTGGCCTATATCAAAAGATTCAGTAGGATCCAGGGAACGTGTGGATATAAGGTTTTTAAATTTTCAATGTATGGTTTGGGAGTTATAGGGCCAAACGCGTTTTTTTCTGCTATATGCCTCCTAGTGGTGGACGTGGGTGAATTGTTGGGTCTGAGGTCTTTGCGGAGTTTTGTACCAACCCTGAAAATGGCACGTCGCCACCATGTACGGTTTAGGCTCCAGCGGCAGGTTTATGCGGAGAAGAAGAATAATGGGAAAAGGAAAAAAATAAAAACTAGGAAAACAATAGGGTTCCACAGCCCTGCTGTGTGAACCGCATAACGCTTTGCGTTACTGTGGTGCACGCTTCCTCGGGCTTGGACCCCTAAAAAACTGGAGCACCGGGGTAGCTCATCTGGTAGAGTGTGCATCCCATGTACAGAGGGTCAGTCCTCAGCGGCTGTGGGTTCCAACTGTGGCCATTTGTTGCATGACATTCTCCCGTTTCATTCCTAAACTGTCCTATCCAATAAACGCCTAAAATGTTCCCCAAAAAATCTTACTAACAAAGCAAAAATGTTATTTAGTTATGTAAAAGTTTTTTTTATGAAGCGGGAAAATCAGGAAATGTTGGTCTTCATTAGCAGTGACTTATCACTACTCCTATAGGCTACAGCTGAAAGTGAACATAAAACAGTTAAATAAAGCAGATATCTGAAAGTACAAACATAACCTCAAACCGCAGAAATTAAGTTAGATGCTGTAAAAATACTGTAAACTGAACTCAGACTTTTAAAAACCCCTTTCTCTCTGGTCTCCAGCACAAGCAAGAGTTGACCATTTGAGGGTGAGAAAAGGGGGTTGGCCGAGTCGGGCGATCTTTAGACGTATTCCAGAGAAGGCCTAACTTGGGCTTGGCTCAGTGCGCTAAAACTTATAAAGGAAAGGTAAATCAATGTGGCATGGTTTGGCTCTGCTCTGCTTAAAGTTCCACTGGACAAAAAACGGGACCATTTCATTCAGTTAAGAAAAAAAGTTGACCCTTTGCTTTGTTTGAGTTAGAAGCTGAAACTTTACAATGTTGTTCCAAACAAACAATATGTTGCTGTCTATGGTCTGTGTGATGGAAGAGATCATAGCACATGAAAAGTATGGGGGATTAATAAACGGACAGTCATGGACAGTCTGGTTAGCCCCTTGAGGAGGTAAAATAAAAAACTGCAAATTGCAGTATTTCCCTCCAGATGTGACCATGTGGGATGTGAAGATGTTTGTAATCGGTACATTAGTAAGTTTAAGTCTATAAGTAGTGCATCAATTAGTGTGCTGTTGTTGGTTTGGCAGAAGGATGTGGTCATCTCAGAAAGTGGCTGCTAATCATAAATCCCTTCCCAGGAGGACTGTAAATCCCTCGCAGGCCATTTGTTCCCTGGGACTCAATGTTCCTGATGACAAAGTCAGACTCCAGCTTGTCAGCCACACATTACTAGTGCAGGTATTTTTTAAAGAAACCCCTCTGAGTCCTTGTCTGACGCTAGGTCTGCACGATTCAGGGAAAAATATGAATCACAATTCTTTTGCTTAGAATTGATATCACGATTCTCTGCCACGATTCTTTTGACCATGACAAAACAACATATTGGCAGTACCAAACCAAGATTATAGTTTTGCATTTTTATTAGTTTTTATTTTGTTTTGACCTTTTGTTTTCAAATTGAGTTTAGTTAGTTTTTAAAGATTTGCTAGTTTAGTTTTTATTTTTTGAAAATGCTTAGTTTTAGTTTAGTTTTATTAGTTTGTCTTTTTTGTACTATGGCTTATTTGTCATTCGAAAAGGTCAGAAAAAGTATTGTATAACTCAACAAAAACATCATACAATTATTCAAGAATAAAATATGATGATGAGCACAGATATGTAAACAGTCAACACAAGACGCCGCAGTAAGTGCAGAATGTGCTTTATGTGTTCCAAAGAAAAACCTAAGTAGCTAACAGACTAAAGAAGACATATGTCAACAGGTATTTTGAACTTTGGGTCGAGTAAAGTGGCAAACTTTTTGAAGTCAATCGACTCACCCAGTTGTGTGGACATCCCAGTATTAATCCACATATTAACCCACGTTCCTTCCCGCTTTTGGTGTTCCTGCGCATTTACTAACCAGCTATCGGGTCGCCTGTAAAAGCACGCCTGTAGTGTTCTCTGTCCTGCGGTTGTCTCCGTCATGCTGCTGGCCCTACGTATCCATACATCCATGCCTGTACCGTTACCGGGGTTAGCTTCTTTATCGACAAAAGGCGTTCTCCTTTACCTTGTTAAAGTAAGCTAGGTTAGCCTCCTTGTGTTCGGCCTATCTGACGCCCTGTTTGCATTTTTTTTTTCCTTCCCTTTCAGGTAAACTTAACAAGTGTTTTTCTTTTGTGTGTCCTTTGTCTGTCTGATGGTACATGTGATGTAATGCCAAGCGCAATCAAACCCTGCTTATCTCCACACCCTCAGCAAGACAAGGTGACTTTCCTGGAGCGAGGCAGCTGGAGTGCTCGCAGCAAGCAAAACAGTATAATCATATCAAGTCATTCAGTCATTCTCTCATCTTCTATTTTTTTGTCTGCATTATCACATGACTTCCACGAACAAGACAGAAGAATGGAGAGGAGGGGCCACCAGCCCATTTCACTGATTACATCCTCTTTTTATTTTATTTTATTTTTTTAAACGTAAAGTCACCTACATTCATCTTGGGCTTCCCGGACAAGCAGAGCAGGGTGCAGAATCTCAATTCCTGTCTGACCAATTTTCACAAAATGTAGTCACTCACTCTTGGCTTTTTAGCAGTCTGAAACTTTTTTCAATTTAGTTCCATATAGTTCTGGGTGTTATGGAGAAAATCAAATATCACAATAATTTTGACCAAATATGATAAAGATACTGCAACGATATTGTAGTGTTGACTATTGGTGCTTTCACCAAATATTGACATAGTGACATTTTTGATAAATGATCATCAGTAATGTGAATCTAACGACTAAGTGGGTAAAGGCAAATAATAGAACAGTTACAATAGTCTGGTAAGAACAGAAAATGACATCATTCAGCCTTCAAAACCAGGAAAAGACAACACTTACCATATTACAATATAAGTACGATATAAAGCAAAGACGATATCTAGTCTCATATCATGATATCCTTGAAGATGTTTCAGACCATAATAATATTAGATCCAATCAGGGTTGAGTGCTTTTACTGGGCAGTCTACTGCTTTTGATGTTATAATTCTGTGTTGTCAAAATTGGGGGAGGCTGTGAAAAAGGTGAAAGAAGTAGGTCATCCACATGGTTCCCTTTCATACTGTGCCTGACTTTGAAAGGAAAATGCTGAAACTGGGATGAAACTACAAATAAGTTTTACTTAAATCTTTGTGATCCATTACCCACATTTTTACAAACCCCTGAGGAAAAAAAGATGACAAAAACAACAAATGCATGAAATATGACTACATTTTAGATTCAGCCCTAATGAGGTATTCTAAGCTGGGCTGTGGCAGACTCTTTTTTTTTTTTTTTTTTGCTATTCAAATGTATTAAATTGAAAGGATATAGCATTTGCTCTACTGTGGCTTTGTTGTTTGGTTTTGATTATTTGCTTGTTCGTTGCTGAGGTTTTGGCTTAGCAGCTGTGTGAAATTGTTTTCCCATCTGTTAGAGGATTTTAAATTGTTCATATTATTAAGAACATTAAAGGTGTGCTTTCTCTTTTTCAAAGTTAATATAGTTTCATTAGATTTCTCCAATATGTGATGAAGTCTTTCCAGACATGTCTTTAACCATGGCGAGTGTCTCTTATTTTTCTCTCCTCAATAATTCCCACCCTCCACCTTGTCCCGTACCCTGACCTCTTTTTCATTTAACCAGCCGTACTCTGCCTCTGTTCTCCCTTCCCCCGCCATCCATTCAAGACAGACTACATTAATACAGACTGAGAAAGAGCAAAGGCGCAGAGAAACTGGTAAATTGGAAAGACAATGAGCACAGGGGATGGTGTGTGTGTGTGTGTGTGTGTGTGTGTGTGTGTGTGTGTGTGTGTGTGTGTGTGTGTGTGTGTGTGTGTGTGTGTGTGTGTGTGTGTGTGTGTGTGTGTGTGTGTGTGTGTGTGTGTGTGTGTGTGTGTGTGTGTGTGTGTGTGTGTGTGTGTGTGTGTGTGTGTGTGTGTGTGTGTGTGTGTGTGTGTGTGTGTGTGTGTGTGTGTGTGTGTGTGTGTGTGTGTGTGTGTGTGTGTGTGTGTGTGTGTGATGAAGAGAAAGAATGGATTGAAAGAGACAATGGACAGATTAGGGGATGGAGGCCAGATGATATCCAGAGGGGTGCAGTTATGCTTGCCCCATGAGAGTAGCCAAAAAGGGATGAAAGGACAAAACACACCCCACCTCACTGCATACATTTACACTGTGACGTAGGGCTGCACAATTGTGGCCAAAACGATAATCGCGATTATGTTGATCAATATTGAGATCACGATGAATTAGTATGGTTATTTGTTGATTTTAACCAAAACTATTTTTGGTTGAAAGGGGAGGTAACCTTGCCCCTTATGACCTCAAAAGTAACAAGATTCCAGATCGGCCCATCTCAGCTTTCATTTTCTCAAAGGCAGAGCAGGAAACCCAGGGCTCGGTTAACACCTATCACCATTTCTAGCTACTGGGGGACCATAGGCAGGCAGGGGGAACGCATATTAATGTTAAACCTCCATGAAGTGACATTTCCAAGACATGGGACCTTTAAAAGTTAGGGCCGTCTGCTGCTAAAATGAATTCTTAGAGGGAACCATTCTTTTAGAAACCAGTATTAGGTTGTTTCCAGGGCCCGGTTCGTTCTGCCCCAGCCATGCCACGTTGAAATGCGTCTCCAAAACAGTCTAACAGCAGGGAAGGCAAATGTGGCTCGCTGAATTTTTCAGGCAAGGAATCCCCCACACGTGATCAAGGGGAGCAAGGCAGGTAAACCTTTTTACTGCTCAGCCATATTGTAATGGAAACATCAGTCAAGTTGTTCCAGTTGGTTGCCTGATCATGGCTCTTCACGGCTTTGCTCAGCATGTCTACCCAGGAAACGCCCTATATGTGCAGTGCTGGCTCTGAGGAGGAGCAGGAATGGAAATCACAGGCTCGCTTTATCCCTGTATTTTGCCCACAATTACAATGGTGCCATACAGGGAATTGTATAATGCAAACTCTGAACAATTATATTGGTGTAACTCAAGGGTGACATATATGGAGTATATACTGTGTGAGACATACTGTGTGAGACATACTGTGTGACATCATTGTCAGGCCATGTGTGTGCACATGCATATTAGCTCTTATTTATTTAGTTGTAGACAACCTTTAATTGTAGCTGTTGTGCTGGGAAAACACGTCCAACCAAAGATGACTTGCTGGTGTGAAGAAGAGTTAATGAAGACATTTGGGAATTGAAGCAGTGCGTGTGCGTGTGTTTTTACTGGTCTCTAATTTACTCCCAGCTTGTGCATCTGTTACCTGACTCCGTCAAGGCCCACAGTTCCAGAGGAGTGGCGACCAGCATGTGAAACCAAATACACTTTTTTATCTTCATCTGCTGTTTACTAGTTGTGTAAACACATCCGCAACACAGCATGAGGAGACACATAAAATATAAATTCACTGACACTGGAACTGTCAGATGCTGAATATAGCCTCAGTGTTAACAAGTATTGTAAAAATTGATTGGAGTTTAAAGTCTGAATTCACTGTGTAACGTGTATTTACACGTGTTTTGTTCTGTTGTCAACATTTATGTAGCGCCATCAGCCGAGATGATACATGGAGCTGCTGCTGTGAGTCTGGCTCTATCTCAGCTGACCAGCTGGGAGAACATAGTAATGACTAGGCTGCTGTCATGCCACTGTGCTGATACCAGTGTGTGGGAGAGACTGTGTAAATAGACTGTCAATCCTTCAATATGACTCCCATAACCACTATAGCATCCTACACACACACACACACACACACACACACACACACAGACAAGAGGGAGGAAGATAAAGTACAGGGGAGTTGTTGTGGAGCTTTAAACAAGCAATCCAAATACAGTACGTTCTGCCCCATGAGGGTTTCAGACAAAGAAGGCAAACATGGTTTGGGACTGAACCACATCAACACAATGAAGTGCTGCTGTGAGAAGTCACTCCCTTTAATTGGGTCTTCCAGATTCGGGACTGCAAGATTCAAAATCTTTTCATTGGATGCATGTATGTGGATTTCACAGGTTTTCTGCAGTTTTGTTTTGTTGACTCACCATAGACTGATTTAAAAATGGCCACATTTAAACACATTGTCTAACTCCTCTTTTTTATGGAGAAAACAACTGGTAGGACTTTTATTAATAAAATGCAGTATAGAAATAAAAGTTAGCACGAGTAAGAATGAGAGCAGTAATCAGGGCCAGTTATGACGTTAAATGACTTTAGGACAGCAGACAAATACATATACTCCCCCCGCCACTGTAGACAAGAGCAAACAGAGATGTGTTTGTTCAGTCTATGGCAGAGTAAGGGTGTGGTTGTATTCGGTTGCTAAAGTGTATTGTCCTGTCTATGTATTTGTAGGCCAGCCAGAAACATACACACAGACATACACAAACAAATGATTATCCTGTTGCAACCTGCAAGAGTAGGGGCATATACTGAGCTGAGTGGCTCTGATCCTGCATGGGTAGAGGTGTGTGTGGGTGTGTGTGAGAGGGTGTTTGTGTTAGTTCCTCTTTTTTGATCTGTTAACTATGAGCTCTGTGAGGAACTACAGTGCAGTGACACTACTACTCATCTGTCTGTGTGTGCATCTCTGTGTTCTATACATTTTGTTAATGTAAAAACTAAGTGAGCACAAAAATTGCTTGTCAATCTTTTTGAAAAGATTTTGAGTCAAGTCTGAGATCTGCTCTTGTTTCCTCAAGGGGCGTCATGTACTGTATAAGTGTTGCATATGCATGATAAGCTTGTATAGCTTGTAATGTCTTAATCTTCACGGAAACATGGTTAAACAGTGGAATACCGGACAATGCAAGCGGGACGCCACACATTCCGGGCGGATAGAACACTAGATGGCTCCGGTAAGACCAGAGGTGGTGGATTGTGCATTTACATTAACAAAGCTTGGTGCACAAACTCTGCTATTGTTGGGAGACATTGTTCAGCTAACCTTCAGTTTCTCATGGTTAAATGTAGACCGTTCTATCTACCACGGGAGTTCACTTCCACTATTATCACTGCAGCCTATATTCCCCCGGATGCTGATGCCAAGTCTGCTATGAAAGAACTTCACGCAGCCATCAGTAAACAACAGACCGTTCACCCGGAAGCTGCGTTTATTGTTGCGGGTGATTTTAATCATTCAAATTTAAAGTCAGTGCTACCAAAGTTTCACCAGCATGTTTCTTGTCACACCAGAGGAAACAAAACTTTAGCCCATGTTTACACAAACATGGCTGGAGCTTACGTCGCGACACCCCTCCCCCACCTGGGACAGTCAGATCACCTTTCTTTGTTCCTCACCCCCAAATATGCACTTTTCATCAATCGCGTGAAGCCATCAGTGAAGACCATCAAGCTGTGGCCTGCAGGAGCAGATTTATCACTTCAGGAAAGGTTTCTACGCACAGACTGGAGTATGTTTGCTTCTCAAGCCACCAATGGCTCTCACACGGACATTGACTGCTACACCTCCTCTGTACTGGATTATATCAACACCACCATTGACAATGTTAAAACCCAGAAGCAGATCACCACATACCCAAATCAGAAGCCATGGATGAACAGGACAGTGCGACTCCTATTGAAGACACACAATACTGCCTTCAGATCAGGAGATGCACTAGCCTATAGCACATCCAGAGCAAATCTGAAAAGGGGCATCAAAGAGGCCAAGCACTGCTACAAGCTTAAGATAGAGGGACACTTTTCCAACGCTGACCCTCAACGCATGTGGCAGGGCATTCAGGCCATCAGTAACTATAAACCCACTCACTCCACCCCCACAGCCACTGATGTCAACTTCCTGAACGAGCTGAATGACTTTTATGCTCGCTTTAAAGAGACAACAGAGAAACTGCCACCAAGCTCAAATCCTCAGCCGACCACCCGCCAATCACACTCTCCTACACAGATGTCTGCAAGGCACTGAGCAGGATCAGCACACACAAGGCTGCTGGACCAGATAACATCCCTGGATGCGTACTCAGGGCATGTGCGGAGCAGCTCGCTGGGGTTTTTACAGACATTTTCAACCTGTCTCTTGCCCAAGCAGCTGTACCAACATGCTTTATATGCACTTCCATTGTGCCAGTGCCAAAACACTCCAGCCCAAAGTGCCTTAACGACTACCGCCCTGTAGCACTCACACCCATTGTAATGAAGTGCTTTGAGCGGCTGGTCCTGGCACACCTAAAAGATTCGCTACCATCCACATTGGACTCACATCAGTTTGCCTACCGTAGCAATAGGAGCACAGAGGATGCTGTTTCCATGGCACTGCACTCTGTGCTCACACATCTGGACAATAAGAACACTTATGCACGAATGCTGTTTGTTGACTTCAGCTTAGCATTCAACACTGTCATCCCGGCTAAGTTAATAGCCAAACTTGGAGACCTGGGCATTAACACCTCCACGTGCAACTGGATTTTGGACTTTTTGACCAACAGACCCCAGAATGTTCAATCAGGCTCCTACTGCTCCACGTCCATTACACTCAACACTGGTGTACCACAGGGCTGTGTGCTAAGCCCGTTTCTCTACTCCCTCTTCACCTCTGACTGCAAGCCTGTGTACGAATCTAATTCCATCATCAACTTTGTGGACGACACTACGGTGATTGGTCTCATCAGCAACAACGATGAGACTGCCTATAGGGAGGAGATCAAGCACCTGGCCACATGGTGCACTGAAAATAACCAGCTCCTCAACACCACCAAACGAAGGAGCTCATCGTGGACTTCAGAAAGGAGTCAAGAGGCACGCACGACATCCTCCACATCGATGGAATGGCTGTTGAGCATCCACATCTCGGCGGAAATGACCTGGTCAACCAACACCTCCTGCTTGGTCAAGAAGTCTCACCAGCGCCTTTTCTTCCTGAGGACACTGAGGAAGAATCAGCTCTCCTCGACTATCCTGGTGAACTTCTATCGCTGTGCAATAGAAAGCCGACGGCAGAGACGAAGCGCGAGTCGCTTTCTACCACACGCTGTCTGAAACACCACGTTACCAGAAATCTGGTTAAGTACCACAAACAGAAGTAAAAAACAAACCTGAAGCTGAAGAAGCCCTAAACGTTAACGTAAAAGACCCGCGGACCTGAGAGAGAGAGACCGTGTTGTGTGAGTGAGCAGAGCGTGTGTGTACGGGCGGGCGCACGGTAATAGTAACTGTTTATATCTGATCTTGCACTACTTACCTTGACTGATATTTCAATCTGCACTGCCGACTGTTTATTTACAGTACCAATTGTTTACATATACATCTGCAATATCGTACTTTAACTGTAATATGCAATTACTCTCCACTGCACTTTAATTTGGATAGTTTCTGCCCAAACTTTATTTGTACTACCTTTAAATCCATTGTTATACTGCTCATTTTAGCCTAACTTATTATATATCTATCTGTAAAAATTCTGTTTATAGTAATAGCCATCTGTATATTATATTCAGTACATATCCACCTGTAAATCTTGTTCACAATACTTGTTATCTATATTATATTCATAGGATAATCTAGCTGTAAAATTCTGTTTATAATAGTATTCATTCTATATTTATTCAGTACATACCCATCCTGCACTATGGAACCATTGTATATCCTGCACTTACTGCTATTGCACTTCTGGTTAGACCCAAACTGCATTTCGTTGCCTTGTACATGTGTAATGACAAAGTTGAATCTAATCTAATCTAATACTGAAAAAATGAAAGATTTAAGTCATTAAAGTTTACAATGGCTACAAAAGGCTTTATAATTGTCTTTATGACACAGCTTTTAACGTTAAGTATTTCTGGAAATGAAGTGGATTAATTTTAATGTAGCAAGCAACGTGAACAGAAGTTTTACGATAATGCAAAAGAGTGTTCTTCATTAAAGTGTGGACCTGTTTTTAAGCAATAAAATTAAGATATTAAAGGGTTTAGGCTGATCGTATGTTCTAATTGTTCATGTTTATTATGGTACCAGCTTTATTCAGTAACCTTAATGTCTTCTTGCATTATCCTCCATAGCAGTCTCAAAACATGAAACAATTAAGCGCCCATATTATGCTCATTTTCAGGTTCATAATTGTGGGAATGCTGTGGAACAGCATTCCAACTATTGTTATTCGGTTCTTTATTTGTTCTTCCTTCTTTTTATTCCGTACGTTTTTTGGCTCTCTGTAACTTCTGCATTCTGTCAGCTATTTAAACCGTTCAACTTTTACAATCTTCAGCTCTTTCAGCAGATGATGGGACTTCTTCTACTATTTATACTTTTTCAAATATTAAGCTTTTAAACAATTTTTTTTAACATTAAAGTCAATGAGAGCATGCTTCAAATCCTTCAAATCTTCTGCTCCCAAAATTTTCAGCACCTTCATACTTTCACCTACAGACGTACAAACGTTCACAAACTATTCAGCTATCCGGCTCTATCTTTTCAGATTGATATATTTTACAGTTTTGGTGAAAAAGCAGTTTAAGTACATTTTAGGATTTTTCTGCGTTTATAATGAGTGTGTATTGCGTGTAGTAGAGTGAGGAGTGATGTCACTAGAGTGGAGCGCTTAAAAAAAATGTCTTGGTTATCTCTCGATAACTTGCTCCCACGCCAACAATTCTAACTTTTCATGGACAATTTATACAGCAAAACGCAGGTATTCTTGTCAAGTTTCAGCCAATGTGCACATTCTTGCGATATGAATTATACTTTTTGTTCAGCAAGCTTTCAAAGGACAAGAGTTCAGGATCTTTCTCCATTCACTGCCATGTTAAACATCGTCCACATTTCTGAGCAAAACACAGAGCGAAGCTCTTTTTTAAATCGCTGATACGCCCACATTTTTAACCTCTTTAGCTCTGTGTCAGTAAGACCTAGGGTCACACTGACACAAGAAACAAAAAATTTAGAGTGTTAGCTTCCTAATGACCTCGGGACCATCCCAGAGGGCCAAAGTATGTGGGAACTGTAGCAATTTTTTTGGGGTAAAAATTTAGGCGAGAAAAACATGTATTTTGAAGTGATTTTATCCACATGATATCACGTATTCATTTATTGCAATGACCATTTGTTTGAGAGGTTGTTCAGTGTCTGAGGAGCTGCGGTTTCCAATAGGTGAAGCAGCTGCATTGTTAACTGATTCCAGATCAAAGAGATGACATCACAGAGATTACAAACACGGCCTTTGGTTATAGTAACCAAGGAAACCGTAATCTGTATGTCCGTCTGTCTACATCTCTGTCTGTCTCTCTCTCTCACACAGAGAAAAAAAGAGATTTGAGCTGTGTCCCTGTGTGTGTCAGTAGCATAGTGTGTCCCACACGCACACGCACACACACGCACATTATATATTACAATGTATAGCTTGCTGAACAGATGTTATGGTGGTGGCGTAGTGTTTATGACACAGGCCCTCTGTGTGGGAGACCCGGGTTTGATTCCCACATCAATACCTCAACCAATGTATTCTCCATGTAGACAGTTAACCCACTGTAGTACATCAACCCTGACAAAGCATTTAACCCCATTATGATTTTTTTATTATTCAGTACATTTTTTGGTTGTCGGTATCTTGGTGTTATTCAACTTAATTAAAACCATTCCTGTTTTTTCAACTATTCTCACTACTTCAACATCTTCTTACTGATTTAAGCTATTCAACCAGGTTAGCTTTAGCATTTCAAATTTTTTTTAATTTTTCCACCTTTTTTACATTAGTGATGTTATTCAACTTAATTAAAACCATTCCTATATTTTCAACTATTCATACAACTTTTACTAATTTAAGCTATTCACCAGGTTAGCTTTATCAATTCAGCATTTTTCAACTATTCCCACTGCTTCAACATCTTCTTACTGATTTAAGCTATTTATCCATTTAATTTTTTTTGTTGTTGAGTTTTTCCACTTTTTTGCATTAGTGGTGCAATTCAAATTAATTAAAGCCATTTCTACTTTTTAATCTATTTTTACTACTTAAGCTTCTTCTTACTGATTTAAGCTATTAAACCAGGTAAGCTTTAGAATTTAATTTTTTTTAATTTTTCAACATCTTTTTAACATTAGTGGTGTTATTCAACTTAATTAAAACCATTCCTAGTTTTTAATCTATTTTTACTACTTAAGCTTCTTCTTAATGGTTTAAGCTATTCAACCAGTTTAGCTTTAGCAATTCAGCTATTCAGCATTTTTCAACTATTCTCACTACTTGAACATCTTCTTATTGATTTAAGCTATTTATCCAGTTTAGTTTCACCTTTTTTACATTAGTGGTGTTATTCAACTTAATTTAAACCATTCCTAGTTTTTGATTTAAGCTATTTATCCAGTTTAGCATTTCAATTTTTTCTACAACTTTTACTGATTTAAGCTATTCAACCAGGTTAGCTTTAGCAATTCAGCTATTCAGCATTCCCACGCATTTTCTGCAGGAAATGCATTTTCTACTTGTATTTTGAGCTTGTACCAGAATAGGTTTACGTGGTTTAATTTTCAAAAAACACAATCATCATTTCAGTTTTCTTATCCACTGTAACAAATGGCAGATATTTAGTTTAATGTATTCCATGGTACTGTAGAGGCCAAACCACTCTTAACAAAACCCTTTTGCATTGGCAGCTTTTCAGGTAGAAGGTAGCACAGGAAGTGCAAGTCTTGGCTTAAATCCTGCCCAGCTTCTCTCAAAACATTAATTATTCTCAGGCTGAAATCTGTCATGTACTACTTCAGTATGGTCAGTAAATAACTGCTATGCTACACACACACACACACACACACACACACACTGGTAGTTGCAACCAGCAGGAGACTGATGGGGATTGGGAGGGTGTCTATTGTGTTTTTAATGTAGTTCTTATGCCCTTGTTTTGGAACAGAAGGCGTAAGAGGTGGTCACACAGAGCAAACTAACCCCTTATATACACACACACACACAAATTCACATTCACTCACTGTTTTTTTTTCCCAGCCTCCCTTGTCCTGTCAATGGGGGAGGAGGAAATGGATGTAGAACAGGACCACTGGTGCATTTTGATTGCACCACGACAGTTGGGATGATTCATAAATCAAGCCCACGACCTGTCTTTTCTAGCTTCTAATCATCCTCCACCCTCCCACCTCTTTACACATCCTCTTGTCTTTACCTTGGTTGGTTGGTATTTTGGTTTGGACTAATTGCACTGGGAATTGACTGTCACAGTTGTGTTGTGTGTGTGTGTATCAGTTTATCAGTGCCTGGGCAGTTGTATAACTAACGTGTAATCTTATTGATCCCATTACCAACAATGTTGAAGCAGTGCTCCATCTACAGTACACTGGTGTCAAAGGGGCCCTATGTTGTGGTGTTAAATGTTGGACGGGTAGCTTTGCACTTCAGAAGGTACATCACAACATTTTGGGAAACATGCTTATATGAAGATTGATGTCAGTTTTGTCTTTGTATGTCCAGTAAAGAGATACTGGCATGATTTTATTCTAGTTAAGAGAAGACTGGGAAAACTGCGAACATTATTCTATTACAAGTGAAAAAGACTGAATCTGCAAACATGCTAGCATCTCTGTGAAGCTGTAGTTGGCTGTTCTTTAAGGTGAATGCTAACGTCAGAATGCTAACATGCTTACAACAACGCTAACATACTGATTTTAAGCAGGAAACCATGGTCATTATTTTAGCCTGGTGTGCTAACATGCTTATAAATGGTAGGTACCACTGAAGTTATAACAATTTATCCTGTGGTGAATACACTGTTGTCAGTTTATTAGGAACATCTAACTAAAACTAATGCAGTGTAATCCAACAGTCCAACAATAAATCCTTTTATATAAAGGTTAATATATTCTGATTTTGTTGAAATTGTTTTAGAGAGGTGTTGATTCAACTGTGGTTTTGATTTTGGAGGAACTGTGTTGCATTATACAGAGATGTTTCTGTTGCCCCAACCTCATGATATAAATGGGGTAAACCGGTAAACTTTGGGTTAGGGTTATTGGTTATAATTTGCTGGCCCTTGGAATAAAAACAGAAAAGAGTAGTAGAGGTATAAAACAAACAGATCTGTTTATATCTTCATGTTAACATTTTGAGGTAGTGCCACTTCTGTTCATTAATTAACTATTTAAAGTCTGCTTACTATTTGTATCTGTAGTAATATTCGATATATAATGTTTTTTTCATGGGTAAATAGATTTGTTATTTGGTACATATGTTTCATCCTCTCCCTCATTTAAGTGCAAGATGCTGATTATATGCTACATAAAAAGATGCCAATGACCTGTGGTGGTGTTATTGCTTTTCAGTGGTATTTGTACTTCATAGTTTGTCTTCCTTTCCTCTGTGTAAATAGCCACCTCTCACCATTGAGGGACCCTCTACTGCCATTGTTGCTCAAACCCGGGACTCCAGGCCAGGGACAAACCTCATCTTTTCATCGGAGGAACACATTGAATCAGGTCAGATTCTCTTTGTTCAGCTCTTTGTACCAAATACTGAAATATTTGGGTTGATATCAGTGAAAGTTGCAGAAATCCTGGCTGCCCCTCCAAACTATGTGGTGTTGTGTTCCTGGCTAGTTGAAATTAAAGTCCTGACTGCTGCCTGGCTTTTCAAGGTCAGGTCACTCAGACCTCATTTAGATGTGAATGATGTTCCTTCGGGTGAATTCAGAGCAGACGTGTGTGTGCTTGTGAGTGTGCGTGTGGTAACCCATGTGCTCAAGAGCACAATGATAATAATGACTTTTAGGGAGGGTAGATGTGTGAGACTTGACTAGATTTATTTACCATTGGACAAATGTACACTCACTGAGACATAAACTTCACACTACTCCTGCATAAATGTTTGTGCATGTATGATCTGTGGGCCTCAGTACTGATACTAAAACAATGCTTTCAAATATGTACTTTTCAGTTCCTCAAGTATTAGCTAATGTACCTTTTTTTTTTTTTAAGATTATTTTTTGGGCATTTCCACCTTTTAATTGGCAGGACAGGTAGGTGAGAGAGGGGGGAAGACATGCAGGTAATTGTCACAGGTCGGACTCGAACCCTGGACCTCTGCATCGAGGCGTAAACCCCTATGTACATATGTGCGCCTGCAAATTTTTTTTTGGCTTAACCCAAACACCAGGGGCCCATTTCAAGGAAGGAGGTTTAACAAACTCTGAGTCTATCCCTGAACTCTGAGTTGATTTACTCTGAGATGGGAAACTCTGAGCTTTCTGTTCCAGAACAGCTGATTTGAGTTAGATCAGTCAACTCAGAGTAGGTTGACTCGGCTTGGCTCAAATCGGTAGTTATCTGGAAATGAAAATACATCTATAGTTGGGGCCTCACTATCATCTCCCAAGGTATGGTTATCTCCCTCTGAAGTAATACAGCTTCTTCAAGTATAGTATAATATAGCGTCAAAAAAAAGTGCGCTAAAATATGCCTGATACAGGCTGAATGAATGAATGAGATAATTTAAGAGTGCTGTGTTAGAGGGAGGAGACTGAGAGAAAACTTGCTCCCGACCAGGTGAGGTTCACAGGCTCAGTTACCATAGTAACTGACTCTGAAGTAAAGTTACCTCTCTTTCTGAAACGGGCTAGGGTTCCCCCTCTCATCTCAGGGTTAACCAACTCAGAGTTTCCATTAAACCTGCTTTCTGAAACGGGCCTCTGAACATAGAATTTAGAATAAAATTATCAAAATTGTTATTTACATCATAGACAAGACAACCATTGCAGGTTAATACTAAAGAATATAAAGGTGGTATACATTGTAACCCTGTCAATGTCATCATATGCCCTACAAGTGTGTGGCAGTTTCTCAAACCTCATTTGTTGAATACCTGTTTTAAGCAGCCACCACATGGCTGAAAAGATCCACAAAACTATGGCTCAACTTCTCTCCAAAACACTGCACTATAACACTTCAACTTTAGCTTAAACAGTCTACCCCACTGTGTGCTTCTCTGAGGAAAAAAGTCATGCTCTTTCCAAACGTAGATAAATTCTCAAGACCTTTTGAACATTTTACATTCCCTATTGTCTAGTGTAACAGAAATGATTTAAACCACATTCCTTCATGTTCTCTTTTAAAAGCATGTTGTGCCATGCAGCTTTTACTGTATATTCCCAGCAGGAGGGGAGGCTGGATCTATGAGGGAAATGTTCTCTGTGTGTGCATTTGACTTTGAATGCCAAGAGCTTGAGAGATGCTGCACTAGTTAAAGGTGCAGTAAGCGATGCTGCGCTAAGATCGTTGATATTTGAACTCAACTGCCAAACAAATGCACCATCCCTTCAAATCTACACCCTTCTAGATTCATGGATTCCCGTAGCAACCACTTCTGTTAGTGTCACTGCTGACTAAACAACATATGGCAGAATCGAATTAGAATTAGCTTTCATTAGATTGTAGATTAGCAAACTACTGTCACCACTGCTCTAAAGCCAACCAGTTGGAAGCAACCATCACAAACCATAGCAAATAGACGAAGAAAAACAGGCCGCTGGTTGGTTGGTTTGTGTACAACAACCATAGCAACGCACAGAGCTGTCAACCGTAAGGCGTAAACAGGCAAGAGGCTGTAAACTGTCACAAACTGCAGTAAAAACCCTGATTGAGACGCAGATTCTGAATCTGCGGTGTACAGGTCCAAAAAATGTTTCTAAAACCTGAGTAATAGTGGCATATCACACAAATTAGAGCCCGATCAATGACGGATTTTTAAGGCTGATACTGATACAAATATTTCGTTATTTAAAAATCCGATATCCAGATATATTGGCCGATATTTAAAAAAATAACATCTCCAGAAACACGTAACAAAACATAAACAGATTTCCCTAACATTAGTTATTTGTAGGTATTTATGAGTTCTCACTAAAATGATATGATAATAATTTGTTTTGTCGCAACAGAACAGAGGAACATCAAAATATATAAAAGTTCTGATAAATAAAATGTATAAAATTTCAAACAAGATATTAAAGTATGAAACAGTAACAAAAATAATCACAGTTAGCAACAGGGACGTTGTAGAGCGCCCTCTGGTGGACAGACTATGCAACGCCAACACTCAAAACACGATTGACGTCCGTTTTTATTTTATTTTTTAAATATTCCTTCATCATTCATCAGAATCATGTATTTGTCATGATTTGAATGAATTTTATTTTTTTTATCTGCCAAATACCGATCAGGAGATGCTTAATATCAGCCGATAATATTGGCCAGCCAATATTATCGGATCGGTCAGGCTCTAGTCTAAATCAGAAAATGCTACTCACTAATTAAGCTGTGAAAGAGGGGCCAGCTTTGAACACTGTTTAAAAACACCAACTGACAAATCCTTCAGAGAATACCTTTTAAGGTAACGATTATAAAATATAAAGTCAGAAGTTATTGCAAACGTTACTCCCAAACATTTTTAGTCATGTCTCTTTTTGGAAGCTAGGCAAATTTCAAGGCACCCCAACGTGTAAATTAAATGGATTTTTATTACTGGAAAAACTAACATCAATGACATAATATAAGGTGGTTGGTCTGCTTAGGTGGCAGTAGCCCAGTTATGTAATTTGGCTTGGGAACCGGAGGGTGGCCAGTAGAAGTCCAGCACCACGATGGCAAATTAGCACCAGCCAATGGCGGGTACTTGTTCAAAGTGGCGGGTGACTTTGCCTTGTATACCAGCCACAGTGGGTGGTTTTCAGCGCAATTCCGTGTCATCGGTTTAAAAAAAATGTGGCAGCATATCCCTGGCTTTTTTTGAATAAGTAGCAAAGGGAAAACGAGGGAATGGTTAGCCTACTAGGGTTGGGCAATGTCCCCTAAATTGGCAGTTGATCAGACATACATTTAAATGCCCTCTGTAAATATACAGTATTACATACCGCCACTGGTAGGGGCAGTACATTACAACTTGACCTACTTTCACTTAACTACGGTGCCGTAAATTCTAGCCTCACTCAGATCTCCATGATCATGATAACGACAGTACAGAGCCTTTAACAGAGCGACAGTAATAACCTAATATACCATCATTACTGAGATTAAACTACATTCTGGGTTATATTTGCAATGAATAACAACTGAATAACGCATTCAATAAACAGAAACCTAACTCTTGCAGCGCACATGAACAGATGCCCAATATTAGCTCACACATAAAATGGCACCCTCGTGAATTAGCCTACTGTTGCTAACGTACATTCATAAATCCTACATAACATCAGACTTACTTATTGATGCACGCACGCAGTAGTATCCACAAAGTTATTCTGATAAGGGGATAAAGGAAAGTGATAGCATTCCACGTTAACGCCTTTCCTCTCACGCTCAAGACCGCTGTGTTTAAGCCGAGGTGCAGAACGTGGTGGCGTGGCATCACCATGGATGATGATGATGTATCGTCAATCGGCACAACCCTATAGCCTACTTTACAGATGACCAGCCCATGCACTGTACTTACTCTCAAACCTACTCGTCTTCAGAAAATGCAAACAATTTGTTCGTTAGAGGAACAACTAACCTTAAATTAGAAGCAATAAAAGACAACGAGTCATCCAAGTCTCATATCAAGTCCACTGCCATACAGCTGGCAAAGATGGTACCCCAGGAGCAGAGTGTGGCAATAAAGGCTTTAATTTTTGTTCACATCACTTTATATTTGCGTATATTAATAAAATATGTATTAATAATACAAAATAATGTATTGAAGCAATTCAAAATATGCTAGTGCACTTTCTTTTATAAATTTGAATTTCCGGAAAAAGTGGCTGGTAAAATTGGGCATCCTGTGGAGTTGCAAAAAGTTAATTTCCTAACCTGTCCAGCACGGATCAGTCTGCACAGATCTGGCAGCTGCCTGTTAACCTTCTGGGTACTTCTGAGGTGCACTTGAGCAAGGCAACAAACCGCTTTGGGGGTCTGTTAATGCTGCCTGGTAGGCTATCACTCTGACATCTGTACACAACAATTAATTCCTACTACAGGTAGGTAGGTAGGTAGGTAGGTTGTGTGTGTGTGTGTGTGTGTGTGTGTGTGTGTGTGTGTGTGTGTGTGTGTGTGTGTGTGTGTGTGTGTGTGTGTGTGTGTGTGTGTGTGTGTGTGTGTGTGTGTGTGTGTGTGTGTGTGTGTGTGTGTGTGTGTGTGTGTAAAAAATATAATTCCACCAGAAGATTAATAATGTTCTTCTTCTCATTGCTTACACACCAGATCACCTTTTTAAACAAATCTGGTTATATGGATTGACAGCTAAACAAACAGAAGAGGCGAACACACACAGCTTTCTTCAAACTGCACCAAAAGGTGTGAAGGCAAGTGCTTAAATGATAGGAAAATCATTTATAAATGTAATTCAGAGACAGATTGGTGAGAAATATAGGGGGAACATCAGAGACTAGTGTTCAGGAAAGACACACAGTTCTATCACAGAGGGAGATTGAAAGATGTGTGTCTTACAAGATGGGTAATGAAGAGGAGACGTTACTCTTCTCCTCTTACCATTCCCTCCTTTCCTCTGCATCTCTAATGCACGTGTCCTTCAGCACATTGTTAACCTTGCTTGTAAAACAGGCGAAGTGAGAGAGACGGTGATATCTCTCCTTCTTTCTCTACTGCGCACATGCACACACGCACACACGCACACACGCACACACACACACACACACACACACTGTCATTTGGGAAGTAAACAACATTTGTGCACTCTAGACCGGAATGTGCAGAGAACTCATCTATTTTTCTTTTTTAATTTACATCTCCTCGCTATGACATTCCTCTGTGTGTCAGTTCTGTCAGACCAGCATGCTTTGCTCCAGCCGGCAGTGTCTTCATACGGGTGCGCTCACCAAGGGTGGCCCAAACCGCGATGGCAAGTCCACCTTCAGGGTGGTCTAATGTGACAGAGCAGGTTTGTTGTGAGAGATTACTCATAGCATCAGACAGTGTCATGATTCTTCGACTGTATTGCACTGAAAGGTAACTCGCTGCAGTTGTCATGGTGTTACATTAGATTATGTGAAACATGGTGGGCTTCACACAGGCGCACACACACACACACACACACACACACACACACACACACACACACACACACACACAGACACAGTCTTCCCTCCCTAATTATACATCCAGAAATATTAGCCACATTTACACTGTAAGCAGCTCTTAAAATCCCTCTCCTGAGCTCCATAATTGGCTCTTGGGTTGTTTTCTTCTCCCAGCCTGCAAGACTAAAGCTGGAGTAAAGCAGCAGCAGACATGGTTTCATCCAAGAGAAATCAATGGCATTTAACAGAGCCTGGTGAAGAGAGGTGGCCTGCTGTGGAAGTCAACAGGAATGTTTAATATAGAGATTGTCCCCAAGTCATGCCCTTTATTATTTCATTAAACAAACCCACATCCAAAAGAAAAACGTTTGAATGAGTGTCTCTGCTGGCTCTGCAGTAAAACCAACCAGTTCGGAGCAGCCATCACAAACAAAAGCAAATGGACAAGGTTAAACTGACCTGCTGAAAACCGTAAAACAGCAAAGATAACGTTATTACTCACTCGTCCATAACGACGAGAGGCCTTACCAGTTTTTATTCCTTTGAAATCTCAGAGGTTTCTGCAGCGCCTCAACAGGGCTCTTCCTCCTTTCCTGATTATACATTATTTATTTTCAATTTGTATTCTTCAGTCCTTTTCCTCTTTTGCTGTTTATCTGCAAACTTTTCTTGTTAACTCCTGGCCCAGCAGCTGCCTCCCCCTTAGTCCCCATCACTTGCTTTCACGTGCCGCCTACGCTGATTGGCTGGAATAGTGTTGTTTGGCTCGAGCGCACCATTCCATTTGTTTTGCATTTACACAACCAGGGCTGTGTAGGAACACCAGCTTTTTTCCCATACACACAGAAAATAGAGAGCTAGGTGACCGTGAGGAGATATTTGATTATTTTGACAAAGTTGGATTAACATCATTTACTTACACCTTTGTCTATCAAATGGTTTCATTGTGACTGCATCATATTTGTTTGTTCATCCTTCTGTTTTGCAGAACAGATTTGTTCACAAATAATTGGGTATATTTGGTTTAACCCTCCAGGGATTCCGACTGTGTGAGTGCCTGATTCCATGTTTGTCAAGGTTATCAACCTACTATGTATCTCCTGTGGGAATGCCTGGGGCTCTTTATGGTTTCATGGCTTGTCAATCCTGTGGAGTGGCTGGCAGCTCTTCTGGTTTCTAACTTCTTTAGGATAATGATTTATTTATTCATTGTGATTTATTGTTGGAGAAGCTCATTTAGTCTTTACTGCACACTGTTGCAATCTGGTAAAAAGAGCTCCAGCAGTGGCCCTCAAACTGTTTTACGTCTTCTTGCTTACCTTTTATGTGTTATGCAACATGCCTGGCTCCATAAGCAACACATACCCTAATGTTTAATGAAGGGAACACTATGGAAAAGCAGCATTAGCCACATGGGACCACAAAGAGGCTCTTTGTGTAGTGAGAGGACCAGACAACACAGCAGTCACACTAACATTTACCCTTCACTCTCTCTGCGCTGCCCTTGTTATTGCCCAAGCAGGCACAGAAAGGAGCCTGTGTGTGTGTGTGTGTGTGTGTGTGTGTGTGTGTGTGTGTGTGTGTGTTTGCCTCTATTCCTTACTTCAAAAACACACACTGCCTTTAATATTTTCCTCAGTTAACAGCTGCTCAGAAAAGAGCAGTGTCGAGGGAGAGAGAGGGGGAGAGAGGGAGCTTTTAGGTGAGTACCATCTCAGTAGGTTCAATGTTTCAATGAGGACAGTTGGAGGCTAATTCTTTACTGAGCTCTGTCTCATATCAGTACAGCTCATTGTTTCCAGAACCTGAAAGTTTTTTTGTAGAGCAAATCATCTTAGTTTACTGATGGTCAGTAGGGCAAATTCCACATAAGTGTAACTTATGGTGGCAATAAACCCTGTTCTGATTTCACAAAATAGGTCAAGCTAATCCTAAGAGCACCGTCTGCTGTACTACAAGGTAAACTACTTTGTGTTGGGAAGTAACGTAATACATGTTAAAAGCGTTACGTATTCTTCGGAATACAAATTATGAGTAACTGTATTTCATTACAGTTACAATTTAAATAGTTGGTGTATAGAATAGTTACATTGTTGAAATCAATATATTACATGACGATACTTCTCTGCTTCACGTGTTTATTCACTATTAGGATACTATGCATCCTGATAAAGTTCCCTTGGCGTTGAATTAAAACAACCCCATATCATCACATACCCTTCACCATACATGAGGAACATGAGGAACTTTCCGTAAGATCATCTCTCAATGCAAATCAAACCAGCTATTATGCTAACTGAAATAAAACCATGCCAATCTCTAGGTATGGTGAAGGGTATGTGATGACATGGGGTTATTTTAATTCTAAAGGCCAAAGAAACTTTGTCAGGATGCATAGAATCCTGGATCCATGAAATAACTGGCTTTTAAAAATAAAAATGTGCTTGCCTCTATGGGAACTTAAGGGGTGTGTATACTTATGCCCCCTGTATTTTAAGGAAGAACATTTATTTATTTACAATATATTATTCATTCACAAAGAAAATTGGTGTCCTTTTTAAAAGGTTGGATTTTCCAAACATTTTTTAATTAAGGCATTAAGATCAATTTCCAAAAGATGTTTTTTTTTAAATTCCTCTTTTTAATCAACTTAACATGGGTGTGTAAACTTATTCCAGCCACTGTATAACTGTGCATTGCAACCTCTGCTTGCCAGCAACCAACCTCCTTTCAGCGCCCAAATTTCTCCACCTCCAACCTGAAGCATCTTAAATTATAAGTTATAATAATAATATGAAGTTATTTTATTTATTTTTTTTTTTTTTTAATTAGCCAAGGGTAGTTGTCTGCTGTAGTTTCACTGGTCACCTTTCTATGTTATAGTTATAGTATCGTTTGAAATGCTAGCTAAAATTAGCTTGACTGTGGTTAGATTTTTGTAGTAGGCTATGCCGTTTGAGACTACAAATACAGAAATTGACCTATGTACGCATTTAGGCAGTTGGAATAGAAGACCATACCAGAATAGGTATGTTTAGTAAGCAGTATTTGATGGCTGCATTCCTACTCAGATTCAGTGACCAAATACGTTACAAATAACATTTTTTGGCATGTATTCTGTAACGGAATATGTTTTGAAAGTATCCCTCCCAATACTGACTACATTAGTCAAACGAAGTCTTCCACAACATACACACGGCTTTGAAGTGCATTTCTGCGATAGCCCAGCTTTCTGTAGTTTTCCTCCAGGCTTTTCTTTTGTCTCAATTTGAATGAAATAGATAAAAGCAGCTTTGGAACAAGCGTGACTTTTGTTTTACTTGTGTGAATTATTCTTTATCTCAATTCATGCCGTCCAGGATTAATTTGTCTTTGCTTTGACTTCTGTGAAGTCAGAGGTATCTATTTTTACAATACCTTCATATCTACTTGATATTTTACCGGGGTATACAGTATATTATGGTACTTGCGTTTAGAAAAGTTCCACAATATTTGTGCAGCACTCTTTTCCATAAACAGAAGCAGGCGCCAAATCCGAACTTTTCCAGTACTTTGAATTGTTATTCCTATTCAATCCTATCAAATGCTTTCTGGGCATCTAGGGTAATCCAGACTCGGGTATAATTGAAGCATTTGGAAAGTAAATAATGTTAAACAGGCGACACAAATTGCCACAAAGCTGTCTACCAGAAATAAAACCTGTTTGGTCCGGGACCAACAGACGTATTTGTCTATAATTCTCACATTTCAAAGAGTCATTTTTGTGCCTCTGTTATCAGGGTAGAAAACGTCATTGTAATGCCTCAATAAATACCTCATGCAGCAATGGGGAGAGCTTGGCTGGGTATTTTTTGAAAAATGGAATAGGGAATTCATCAGGGCTTGGTGCTTTCCCACTTTTTGTTTTACTAATTGCCCTCTGTTAATCATCTACTGAGATAGCTGTATCTAAGGCCTCAATATCCTCCCTTTCCAAGGTTGGCAACATGATATTATTAATTACTTAAACTCATTGTTAATCTCACCCTTCAGTCTCGGAAGTATAGGTATCTGCTTCTGCCCGCCTTAACTGGTGAGACAATAACCATCAGGGGTCCTATTCCACAAGCTTGGAGGAATGATGTGCCGAGTTAGACAAAAATCTGCTGATAGGGCTTGAGCGGTCTAGAGTGGAGTGCAGCACACAATTAAAGTCGCAGGCTAGAATTAACTGGTGATCATTTAGTTACTGTAGCATGGCAAAGAAATCCTTAAAAACATTGACAGTATCCCTATTTGGAGTGTATATGTTTGCCAAAAAACTGTAACGTTATACAACTTACCCTGCTCAATTACAAATTGTCCATTTTTATCTGATATTACTTGGGTATTTCTAAGTCTAGTAAGTTTCTAAGTAAATCCGTACCTTGACTTTAAGACAAAAAATAAAGACTGCTGGACGATAAATTGTCCCAGAAATTATTGTGATAAACAATAATATTGTCGTGGACTCTGTCTCTGTTAACAAGAAATACACTGGAATAAAAACCAAACACAATCAAAAATAATAAATAAAATGGAAATTAGGAGAGAGAGAGAGAGATTTGAAATGCCACCTCTTTGATGATACTAAAGGGCAGCGTCTCTTTAGCAATGAAGCGAATTACACTCTTTGTGAGTGCGTACCATTTTACATTATCCTTTGTTTGTACTTTGTTTGTTGACTAAACCCCCTCGTCATTGTGTACTGTCGGTAAGACGGCCCATCTGTTGTAATTTTTTTTTTCCAGCTTCGAAAACGGCACCGAATGATTGTTTTAGGTGCGTGTTTGTTGTGTTGCCGTGTTTAGTTGCTACTGTTTTACAACAAATGCGACACCACGGTCATTCGGTTTGAATCCAAAGTGCGCCCACACAGCAGCTGTCACGCTTGGTTTTGAAACCAATTCCATCTTTCTTTTTTATTCCTCCAACTCTCAATTAGCGTTTTCCTCACGCAGCACTTTGCTACACTCTTTGGTAGGCTACGCCTGGAGTCCCACTGACAAGTGACTAGAGGGCTCAATCCTCGTTACGCTGGAGTGGAGTCAGAGAGAGAGAGAGAGAGAGAGAGAGAGAGAGAGAGAGAGAGAGAGAGAGAGAGAGAGAGAGAGAGAGAGAGAGAGAGAGAGAGAGAGAGAGAGAGAGAGAGAGAGAGAGAGAGAGAGAGAGAGAGAGAGAGAGAGAGAGAGAGAGAGAGAGAGAGAGAGAGAGAGAGAGAGAGAGAGAGAGAGAGAGAGAGAGAGAGAGAGAGAGAACAATTATTTATCAGAATCACCCCCAGACCCATACGAGGATTTTATGCTTTGTATCGTATTGCTTACTCATACAAAAAATAACAAAACAAACAATATATACACACTATAAACCGAAACTATATAGACAATTTGAGACAAAAGTGCAATGAAGAGTGCAAAGTATGTTGGAGTAAATTTATAATTATGATAGTTATTTTAATTATGGAGTATAGTGGGGTGGAATAAATATCATGTTATTATATTATGATATGAACAGTATCATGTGATTAATTGATTTACTGACTATTGCGAAAGGCCTAGACATTAGATGGTAGCAGAAACAACAAATTTTTTCAGGTCCGATGCGACTCTCCGTTTACATTTTTACGTTAGTGGTATGGTGACCTGGCTAAAATATGTGCAGCAGGCATGTTTTACCACTTATCCAGTGTATTTATCTAAGTGGTCAGCCCAGGCTTGGTCACAGTACTGAGGTGTATCAGTACTGTACATTTCTTTTGTGATAAACTTTCACTGCTTGAGTAATTTCCACGTTCTGCTACTGAAATATGTTCATATGGAGTTATGAGGTCAGGGATCCCTGTCTGGTGGCATTTGGCTTACTTGACAGTTGACACCCTGATGTTTGGCTTTTTAGCCATGCAACAATCATACAAGGCTTTGTGGTGTTGCCCCGTGAGGGAGCAGCATTAGCAAGGCATGTTTTGCAAAAAATCTATTTTAACGTATTGCAATTTAATTGCAAATGCAATGAATCGTTCAGCCCTACAAGCCATGATCTCCATGGGGCACATACTGTTCTTGTATCCTTCCTTAATGCCAGTGACTCTATAGCGGTGTATATGTGCCTCATTCCTGATCGAGTAACTATATGTTTTGAGTACAGAGAACTATATTTTGCAAGCACATTACATTTTGAACAGAAACTAGAAAAGGCATTTCCTGCAGAAAATGCGTGGGAATGCTGAATAGCTGAATTGCTAAAGCTAACCTGGTTGAATAGCTTAAATCAGTAAAAGTTGTAAAAAGAAATTCAAACGCTAAAGCTAAACTGGATAAATTGCTTAAATCAGTAAGAAGATGTTGAAGTAGTGAGAATAGTTGAAAAATGCTGAATAGCTAAAGCTAACCTGGTTGAATAGCTTAAATTAAGCTACTACTAAAAGTAGTAAGAATAGTTGAAAAAGTAGGAATGGTTTTAATTAAGTTGAATTACACCACTAATGTAAAAAATGATGTGTAAAATTGCAAATGCTAAAGCTAAACTGGATAAATCAGTAAGAAGAAGCTTAAGTAGTGAGAATAGTTGAAAAACTAGGAATGGTTTAAATTAAGTTGAATAACACCACTAATGTAAAAAAAGATGTGGAAAATTCAAAAAGATTATTGAAATGCTAAAGCTAACCTGGATAAATAACTTATATCAGTAAATGTTGTATGAATAGTAATAAAATATAGGAATTGTTTTAATTACCTGGTTGAATAGCTTAAATCAAGATGTTTTAGTAGTGAGAATAGTTGAAAAATGCTGAATAGCTGAATTGCTAAAGCTAACCTGGTTGAATTGCTTAAAACAGTACAAAGAATGGTTTTGATTAGTTGAATAACACCACTAATGTAAAAAAAGATGTGGAAACATTTTAAAATTTGAAATGCTAAACTGGATAAATAGCTTAAATCAGTAGGAAGACGGTGAAGTAGTAAGAATAGTTGAAAAAGTAGGAATGGTTTTAATTAAGTTAAACAACACCACTAATGTAAAAAGGTGGAAAAAATTTTTTTAAATGCTGAAGCTAACCCAGATAAATGGCTTAAATCAGTCAGAAGATGTTGAAGTAGTGAGAATAGTTGAAAAATGCTGAATAGCTGAATTGCTAAAGCTAACCTGGTTGAATAGCTTAAATTAAGCTACTACTAAAAGTAGTAAAAATAGTTGAAAAAGTAGGAATGGTTTTAATTAAGTTGAATTACACCACTAATGTAAAAATGATGTGTAAAAATTGCAAATGCTAAAGCTAAACTGGATAAATCAGTAAGAAGAAGCTTAAGTAGCAAGAATAGTTATAAAGTAGGAAAGTTTTTAATTAAGTTGAATAAGCAGAAGTTTCATTGTGGGAGTCGAACCTGAGTCTCCCACATGAACGGTATGTGTTATAACCACTACGCCACCACCATAACATCTGTCTAGTGTGCTATACATTATAATACAGGTAAAAGCCAGTAAATTAGAATATTTTGAAAAACTTGATTTATTTCAGTAATTGCATTCAAAAGGTGTAACTTGTACATTATATTTATTCATTGCACACAGACTGATGCATTCAAATGTTTATTTCATTTAATTTTGATGATTTGAAGTGGCAACAAATGAAAATCCAAAATTCCGTGTGTCACAAAATTAGAATATTGTGTAAGGGTTACATTTTGAAGACACCTGGTGCCACAAAGTAATCAGCTGATTAACTCAAAACACCTGCAAAGGGCTTTAAATGGTCTCTCAGTCCAGTTCTGAAGCCTACACAAACATGGGGAAGACTTCAGATTTGACAGCTGTCCAAAAGGCGACCATCGACACATTGCACAAGGAGGGAAAGACACAAAAGGTTATTGCTGAAGAGGCTGGCTGTTCTCAGAGCTCTGTGTCCAAACACATTAATAGAGAGGCAAAGGGAAGGAAAACTGTGGTCAGAAAGTGTACAAGCGATAGGGATCACCGCGCCTAGTCAAGATTGTGAAAAAAAGGGTGTGGACAGCTGCTGGAGTCAGTGCTTCAAGATCCACCACCAAGAGACGCTTGAAAGACATGGGTTTCAACTGCCGCATACCTCGTGTCAAGCCACTGTTGACCAAGAAACAGCGCAAAGCGTCTCACCTGGGCTAAGGAAAAAAGAGCTGGACTGCTGCTGAGTGGTCCAAAGTCATGTTTTCTGACGAAAGCAAATTTTGCATTTCCTTTGGAAATCGAGGTCCCAGAGTCTGGAGGAAGACAGGAGAGGCACAGGATCCACGTTGCCTGAAGTCTAGTGTAAAGTTTCCACCATCAGTGATGGTTTGGGGTGCCATGTCATCTGCTGGTGTCGGTCCACTCTGTTTCCTGAGATCCAGGGTCAACGCAGCCGTCTACCAGCAAGTTTTAGAGCACTTCATGCTTCCTGCTGCTGACCTGCTCTATGGAGATGGAGATTTCAGGTTCCAACAGGACTTGGCGCCTGCACACAGCGCAAAATCTACCCGTGCCTGGTTTACGGACCATGGTATTTCTGTTCTAAATTGGCCAGCCAACTCCCTGACCTTAGCCCCATAGAAAATCTGTGGGGTATTGTGAAAAGGAAGATGCAGAATGCCAGACCCAAAAACGCAGAAGAGTTGAAGGCCACTATCAGAGCAACCTGGGCTCTCATAACACCTGAGCAGTGCCAGAAACTCATCGACTCCATGCCACGCCGCATTAATGCAGTAATTGAGGCAAAAGGAGCTCCAACCAAGTATTGAGTATTGTACATGCTCATATTTTTCATTTTCTTACTTTTCAGTTGGCCAACATTTCTAAAAACTCCCTTTTTTGTATTAGCCTTAAGTAATATTCTAATTTTGTGACACACGGAATTTTGGATTTTCATTTGTTGCCACTTCAAATCATCAAAATTAAATGAAATAAACATTTGAATGCATCAGTCTGTGTGCAATGAATAAATATAATGTACAAGTTACACCTTTTGAATGCAATTACTGAAATAAATCAAGTTTTTCAAAATATTCTAATTTACTGGCTTTTACCTGTACATAATGAGACAGACAGACATACAGAGTATTGCAGTGTCTGGGAAATGGTTGTCATGGCTACATATGATCAATGGCCGTGTTTGTAAACACAGCTAGGAAGCCTTTCATCTCTGTGATGTCATCTCTTTGATCAGTTAACGATGCAGCTGCTGTACCTGTCAACTGTGGGAAACCGCAGCTCCTCAGACACTGAACCAGCTTTCAAACAAATGGTCAGACGGGCAAAATTAAAAGTTATTTCAGTCAAATAACCTCCTCATGGGCACCAGAAGGCCTTTGTGAACGTATTGATATAAAATGCATGTTGATGAACTTAAAAATGTGGGCGTATCAGGATTTAAAAAGAGCTTCGCTGCGTTTGCTCAGAAATGTGGACGATGTTTAACATGGCAGTGAATGGAGGAAGATTGGGAACTGTTATCATTTGAAAGCTTGCTGGGCAAAAAGTATAATTCATATTGCATAAATGAGGCATTGGCTAAAACTAGACAATACCTACGTTTTGATGTAGAAATTGTCCTTGACAAGTTAGAATTGTTGGCGTGGGAGCAAGTTATAGAGAGATAACCAAGATAATTAGGGCCCGAGCGCCGACATCGGCGGAGGCCCTATTGAAACTGAAGGAATTCTTATTATTCTTTCTTTTATCCGGCAAATGAATTGCCTTTTTGGGGGACTTATCATATTCAAAAACTCACCATATTTGGTGGTCGCATCAAGTCTGGTGAAAATTTACGTATTTTAATGGTTTTGGGAATGGTCGCAAATGTAAAAATATCTACTTAGCCTACTAGTCACTCCATTTTTACAAAGTTGTAGACTACACTGTGTTTTAATTGCTTTAAATTTGCTAGTTTCATGTTTCTGTTTTTATGGGATAAATGTGCTGGTTTTACTGTAAAGTGTCTTGGAGTAGCCTACCATGTAATGCACAATATAAATGAAATGTATTATTTTTTTAACCTACTTTGCCTTAAAAGTGAGCAGAGGGAATTAATGTTCCTCGGGAAATGTACCCTAAGGACTATAGGCTAAATTTTAACCCTTATTCACAACGTGTGAACAAGTTTTACGACCATATGCACAAATCTCTATAAGCTGTGTCTAATTCTAAATATATTTGTACAATTAATGTTCATACAGAACAATCAGAAAGAGACAAAAACTAGAAAAATAAGTATGTGACTTCAATACATGCCGTGAGCATATATGTAAAACAATATTAATGTTTTTTTTATTCTTCTGGCAAGTGACAGCACCAAAATAAAAAGATTATGAAGCATTGTGGTGTTCCCGGTGTGATGAATGTACACTACACTATATCAAAGTCAAAGTACTTTTATTGGTCACCCTAAGGAGAGATTTGTTTTGGACATTGAGTAACTTGCTTTGCTACAAGGGTTACAGTCACAACAAGCACAGGGTTAAAAACAATTAAAAGACAAATGTACAGTCAACATATGGGCTACTCAAGGGCCTGTGCAAATTGGAAATTTACGATTTTCTATACTAAAACAAGATAAAAGCCATACTTCAAAACAAAAGAAGACAATTTCATTCATCCTTTTCATCCAACACAGTCACAGATAGTTAATAGTCATACGTTCATCGCTGCTCATTAATGAGCTTAACTGCAAGAGGGACAAATGAGTGACCTATTATATCTACACAAAGGAACCCTGTACCTCTTTCCTGAGTTCAACAGCTCAAACTGTGAAAACAAAACATGGGAGTTATTAGCCTGCCTGAGTGTTGCCTGTTCAAAAAGCCCCTGTGGGATGAGAGGTGCAGGTGTTCCCATAATTTTACCTGCCGTCTTAACCAGATTGGAAATCTGGGTTTTAGATTTTCAAATTCCCAAACCAACTGGTAATACCATACCGAAGAATTGACTCTATTGTTGCTCTATAGAAGATTAACATGATATTCTTACAGTACCCAAACACTCTAAGCCTGCACAGAAGTGGAGACGCTGATGAGTTCTATGAAGGTAAATATGGTGCAAATGTGAGAGAGCGTAGATGCGATGTGAGCACTTGTAGAATATGATTTGAGAGAGCGTAGATGCGATGTGAGCACTTGTAGTATATGATTTGAGAGCTTGTAGAAAAAAAATCTGTACTCGTATTTTATTTTATTTTTCCACTTCAGTCACTTTTCCTACAACCACAACTCCGTGATTACAACCTCTCGAATCTGTCGCTGCAGTGTGCTCTCTCGCATCACACAGTGGCGAGTCTGCGCTCTCGACTTTTGCAACACTTCTTGCGATACATATGGTGCAAAACTAATTTGTATCTGTGGATTTAGTCTGTGGAGCTCTGAGCCAACAGGACTGCCGGGGACAGCAGGGTTTCTATCGCCAGATGAGGGACAACTCTGTCCGGTTTATTTATGTAGCATGAAAGCTAGCGTTAGCTAACTAGCAGCCAGCCCGCTTCTAAATACTGTGAATACCTTTTAATTATCTCAACACTTTTTAACAGTCCAACAACTGAAACACTGGCAGTGAGCTCCGGGTCCTGCAGCCCCGGATGGACCACCGACAGTGGGGCTCGGCCAGCGTGGAAACATCGCTAGAAAGCTCGGCTGCCGACCTCGACCTGGTCTGATTTCCTGCTGGACACGGAGAGTTCCAGACCCGGTAGCAGCGGCACAACCCCACTGGAGCTCACTGCCAGTGTTGGTGGAATAGCAAGCTAGCATTTGCGAACTAACCTCGCTTATAAATAAATAAATTTTAACAGTCTTTTAACAGTCCAAATGAATCAATGGCGGTGAGTTCCAGGTCCTGCAGCCGCGGACGGACCGCCATCAGTGGTATATAACGCCTGCTTTTTAAATTAAAATGTATTTATTTATAAGCGGGCTGGTTGGTTAGTTAGCTTTCTTGCTACATAAATAAGCTGGACAGAGTTGTCCCTCGTCTGGCGATAGAAACCCTGCTGTCCCCGGCTGTCCTGTTGACTCAGAGCTCCACAGACTAAGTCCACAGGTACAAATTAGTTTTGCACCAAATGTATCGCAAGAAGTGTTGCAAAAGTTGAGAGCCTAGACTCGCCGCTGTGTGATGCGAGAGAGCACACTGCAGCGACAGATTCGAGAGGTTGTAATCACGGAGTTGTGGTTGTAGGAAAAGTGACTGAAGTGGAAAAATAAAATAAAATAAGAGTACAGATTTTTTTTCTACAATCTCTCAAATCATATTCTACAAGTGCTCACATCGCATCTACGCTCTCTCAAATCATATTCTACAAGTGCTCACATCGCATCTACGCTCTCTCACATTTGCACCATATTTACCTTCATAGAGTTCTGGCACAGACATTTGTTACATGTGTGCACCAACTCAGGTCATTGTCAATATACACTCCTAGATATTTAAAAGAGGACACTTGCTTGATGTCATGACCATGGATGGATACAAGAATCAGGTCTCCAGCTGATCTGGGATCTACCAGCATTCCCAAAGTTTTGCTTGTGTTAATATGAAGTTGGTGTGAATCACACCAGTTGACAAACTTGTCCACAGCAACCTGGTGGACGCTTGTATTGCTATAGCAAACTGAGAAGGACAGTGTCATCTGAGAATTTTACTATACAGGTAAAAGCCAGTAAATTAGAATATTTTGAAAAACTTGATTTATTTCAGTAATTGCATTCAAAAGGTGTAACTTGTACATTATATTTATTCATTGCACACAGACTGATGCATTCAAATGTTTATTTCATTTAATTTTGATGATTTGAAGTGGCAACAAATGAAAATCCAAAATTCCGTGTGTCACAAAATTAGAATATTACTTAAGGCTAATACAAAAAAGGGAGTTTTTAGAAATGTTGGCCAACTGAAAAGTAAGAAAATGAAAAATATGAGCATGTACAATACTCAATACTTGGTTGGAGCTCCTTTTGCCTCAATTACTGCATTAATGCGGCGTGGCATGGAGTCGATGAGTTTCTGGCACTGCTCAGGTGTTATGAGAGCCCAGGTTGCTCTGATAGTGGCCCTCAACTCTTCTGCGTTTTTGGGTCTGGCATTCTGCATCTTCCTTTTCACAATACCCCACAGATTTTCTATGGGGCTAAGGTCAGGGAGTTGGCTGGCCAATTTAGAACAGAAATACCATGGTCCGTAAACCAGGCACGGGTAGATTTTGCGCTGTGTGCAGGCGCCAAGTCCTGTTGGAACCTGAAATCTCCATCTCCATA
The DNA here is from genome assembly GCA_013375575.1 of Percina caprodes. Lineage (NCBI taxonomy): Eukaryota > Metazoa > Chordata > Actinopteri > Perciformes > Percidae > Percina > Percina caprodes. Next base: position 81,636 of record JABXJD010001028.1, read on the forward strand.
GAGCAGGTCAGCAGCAGGAAGCATGAAGTGCTCTAAAACTTGCTGGTAGACGGCTGCGTTGACCCTGGATCTCAGGAAACAGAGTGGACCGACACCAGCAGATGACATGGCACCCCAAACCATCACTGATGGTGGAAACTTTACACTAGACTTCAGGCAACGTGGATCCTGTGCCTCTCCTGTCTTCCTCCAGACTCTGGGACCTCGATTTCCAAAGGAAATGCAAAATTTGCTTTCGTCAGAAAACATGACTTTGGACCACTCAGCAGCAGTCCAGCTCTTTTTCCTTAGCCCAGGTGAGACGCTTCGCGCTGTTTCTTGGTCAACAGTGGCTTGACACGAGGTATGCGGCAGTTGAAACCCATGTCTTTCAAGCGTCTCTTGGTGGTGGATCTTGAAGCACTGACTCCAGCAGCTGTCCACACCCTTTTTTCACAATCTTGACTAGGCGCGGTGATCCCTATCGCTTGTACACTTTTTCTGACCACAGTTTTTCCTTCCCTTTGCCTCTCTATTAATGTGTTTGGACACAGAGCTCTGAGAACAGCCAGCCTCTTCAGCAATAACCTTTTGTGTCTTTCCCTCCTTGTGCAATGTGTCGATGGTCGCCTTTTGGACAGCTGTCAAATCTGAAGTCTTCCCCATGTTTGTGTAGGCTTCAGAACTGGACTGAGAGACCATTTAAAGCCCTTTGCAGGTGTTTTGAGTTAATCAGCTGATTACTTTGTGGCACCAGGTGTCTTCAAATGTAACCCTTACACAATATTCTAATTTTGTGACACACGGAATTTTGGATTTTCATTTGTTGCCACTTCAAATCATCAAAATTAAATGAAATAAACATTTGAATGCATCAGTCTGTGTGCAATGAATAAATATAATGTACAAGTTACACCTTTTGAATGCAATTACTGAAATAAATCAAGTTTTTCAAAATATTCTAATTTACTGGCTTTTACCTGTATGTTGGTTTGGCTCAGAGCTGATGCAGTCATTTGTGTACAATGTAAACAAGAGGGGAGAACTGACACACCCTTGGGGGGCGCCAGTCCTGCACACTGTTATATCAGACAAGACAGAGTTAAACTTCACCTGCTGTGGCCTGTTTGACAAGAAAGAGCGATACCACCTAATAAAAAAGGATTTACATTTAACTGAACTAATTTCCTAAGCATGATATCTGGTTGGATTGAGTTAAAGGCAAAACTGAATATATACTGAATATAACTGAATACATACGTATATAGGCCACGTTATTGGTCCAGTGATGTAAGACTTATTGAGAAGATTATGAAAAGAAAGTAAGCTATAATAAAAAAACATTAGGCCTACATATTAAGGAGTAACACAAACTGTCCTTTATTAGAGAAGGACAAGAAAATGAAATCATGACTGTATTGGTCTCTGACCGGTCTGCCATTAATATCATCTGAGAATATCGCTGCAATACCACTTAATCTCCTTTATAAACCTGAAGCTGCACAGCCCACGGACGCCGCGCTGCTCATCTCTACTTCTACAGAGAGCGTGGACACTGACGCGATGCACAGGTCCGCTGGCAGGCAGCGGCCGCACACCAGGCAGCCTCAAAACACTACTGTCCCACCGGGAAAAGTCCAGACTCTCCCGATTGCCACTCCACATCTGGGTGCCAGTGCAACCATTTCTAACCATCTAAACAACTGCTATAGTAGGGGTTTAAATCAGACTCATGACAACAATAGTGACAAATAATGCATGTTAATAAAAATAAATCAGAAAACATGCATAAGACAACGGAATAACGTGAACACGTTTATTTTGGATCAGAGCAGCAGCTGATTCAACACGAGACTCCAGGATTAATTTTAGCCTGGCTGTTAGCCTGCTCTGGACCAGGCTAGCCGCAAAGAATAAATCTCCATGGTTACTTGGCTGGGTTTGATTCAACCTGGTTTCGTGCAACCAAGTTGAAGCTAAATTCATCCAGGACAACTTGAATATCCCGGCTTAATCCCTTATCTTGGTTTCATGCAACAGGCCCCAGGTCTTTCCAGACAATGATTGAGAACAATCCATGACACTGTCAGGTCTCAGCTTTCCAAAGGGGGCGGTGCATGCTAGAAAATCCGCAGGGTGCCCAAACTTTTGCAGATGCCATTTTTTTGTTTTCTGTTATTTTGAAAGTGTAAATGATGGAAATAAAATCTAACTTTTTGTGACATATTACACGAATGTCTAATCTGTCATTTGATGCCTTTTGGAGATTTCTTTTCCATCTTTTCTTGGCTTCTTTATGCACATTAATAAAAAGTTTTACCTTGGGTGCCCAAACTTTCGAACCCCACTGTACTGACTCAATTTAATTCAATTTCAATTCAATTTTATTTATATAGCGCCAAATCACAACAGTTATCTCACTGCGCTTTTCGTAAAAGAGCAGGTCTAGACCGTACTCTGTGAGGTTTTTTAACAGAAACCCAACGATTCGCACAACCCAAATCAGTTTAGTGAGTGATTCAGAGTAACTTGAATCCCTAAAAGGAATCGAGTTTGCCAGGCTTATTGTGAAGGATGACGTTAGTCACACAAGGAGACACGTTATTGTAATTCAAACACAACTCTATTATTGGAGAGGATGTCTTCAACAGAATTTCATTGTATACAATGACAGTAAAGATCTATCTGTCAAATGATTAACACAACTTTTAAGGCATGTCTGTAATATACTGGTAGGTCAATAAAATACTGTAGATCAGTGCTTTCAAACTTTTCCAACCTTTCTGGTCTGAGGTTATCACACAGCTCTGTCATATTAACTCCTATACCCTACCCTATCAATTCCCAATCTGTTCACAGTATTTATTATATTAAAGTGAGAATTAAGAATATTCACTTTAATATAATACTCACTTTAATATAATAAATACTGTAAAAACATTTGGTCCAGAATTCTACTAGGTAGGCCTATTCTTTGAAGTTTGGCTTAATGTCATTCATTACATTTAGCCAATTATTATTTTTGTTTAACTATTTAGTTAATGGGCTACTTTTAGCTATTTACAGTATTTCTACCAGTCATTACTTTGCTAACATTATATGCCTACACATCTGTGTTGAGCTGTTTAAGCAGATATATTGTTTTAAATAAATCCTAAATTAATATTTTGATTAGTTAAGCTACTCCACAATCTTAGCGAGTGTGTCAAGTTTTCACAGTGAAGAGTTTGAGAAGGAGGGAGACATGACCTGAGCGCAGCAGTGTCTAACGGCACGCAGAGAGTTTTTGAGAGGGCACATGAGTAAACTGCGTGAGAGATTATTGCACTTTAATATGGCTTGTAGCAAACATGCAAATACATTTATTGAGCATGAAATAGGTTTTTGTTTGCTCAAATGATAGTGTGTTAATTTCTGTTCAAAATGTAATGTGCTTGCAAAATATAGTGCTGAAAACATAACGTTACTCGCTCATGAATGAGGCACATATAAAACGCCATATGACTCGTAGATATTCGTTGCATGCTTTTAATACGTCGATCTGTTTTTTTCTTTGCTACCATTTTGATCTCAAGACGAGTAATAGTCAGTGGCTTGTAGTCTTCCCCAGCAAAGTTACATGATGCTTTCCCAGCGTTGCATTGTTAGCTTTTGCCGCTTTGGTAGCCTGTTTTAAGTCTTGTCTTAGCTGATCAATTATGATGTTTTGACTCTTTGACTTCTCCTTGATCTTAGCGAGTAGCTCATCCTTCAGTTTGTCGATAGCACAGAGGATGACCACCTCCCTGGACTGCGCGTTCTGTTTGTTAGCAAGGTAGCTAATGTTAGTTAACAAGTCAGTGCTAGCCTCTTTATTTTCCTGCCCATTTCTTGGCGCATAGTCCAAAGCAGCTGGAAATGTGTTACAGGCGTGTCTTGTTGAAAGGAGCATTTGGCCTTCATATAACAAGAGAAAAAAGGTTAAGTTGGTGATTTTAGCAGTTCAGGTGAAGAGCTCAGTAACGAAGCGTCCTCACATGTTCACAGGTTCACAAGTCCTCCATGGTAATCTTAGTTGACAGACCCAAAATTACATATTGTGTTCATATTGTTTCTTTTTGTGCAGCGTGTCTAAAATGTCCACTTCTCCCCTGAGAGTGAGCCTGCCCTTTCTCTCTCATAACATCCATCCGTCTGCCTGTAGCTGCCTGGCTGCTGTCCCTATTCCACTACTAATTCCAATAATAGTTTGTTTTGTGCTGTGATGCCAGTTATGGTATCTTTGCTCCAGGAGAGTGGATAGCTCTTTCTCTCCAATGCTTAAGATTTTTCTGCTTGATGAAATTAACTGTGAACTAAGCCTAGGCCCTAAAAAGCCACCATCAACTGACAACAAAGAGCGACCGCTGCAATTTATTAACAGCAGTTGCAAAACTTCAAAACTATTCACCATATTACTATACTATACCAATGACACCAAACTGTTTAAGAAGCTAAAATCAATAAATATCTGGACGGACGGATTCATTTTTCTGTTGACTGAAGAACTGATTGAAAATAGGGATTGACCGATATGGATTTTTTTAGTGCCAATACCATTTTTTTAAATGTTTTTTTTCTTCATGAGCCTTGACCGATACGGGCTGCCGATGTTTGGAGCCGATACTGCTTTTGCTTCCTCAATTTATATTATAAAAATGACACAATGATGATAAAGTCTCAGATTTAAAAAGGAACTTAAAAAAAAACAATATGATGACAAATGATAAAAACAGAGGTGGAACAAGAACAATTAGATAAACAATATTTATTTAAAATGCTTCCATACTGGATTTGTTTTTGGAATCTGCTCAGCCATTTCTTTAAAAAGTACTAAAACACAGAAGCAACAAACTTCCAGCACTCTGCTAGTGGCGGAGGGACAGTGTATGGTCTGCACGTGAACTGCAGCATCTCCAGCAACACAGAGCTGCCTGCGAACGCAGCTGCCGCGTATCGGCCAATGCCAATACACATAAAAACAAAAACAATTCGGCCCGATATATTGGCTGGCTGATAAATCGGTCTATCACTAATTGATAATGTAATCATTTTGAAAGTGCAGCCATGAACCAATGACATGCAGAAGATCAGAGTCTCCAAGTATCCTTCAACTATCAGCTTTGTGTCTTGCATCTTAAATATTAATGCCACATCGTCACTATACTGAATCATAAAAGTAGATTCTCAGGTGTCTGGAGATCTCTTTCAGTGTAGTGTTCTATCTTAAACAGAAAAAAAACTCTGTTTCATACAATATTTAGCATTTATGAGCAAATAAAAGAACCTGAAATGTCTTTACTGTAGCGCAAAATTAAAAAATGACCCTGATAATTACTGAACAAGTAAGAATTACTAAAAAAAGAATTGAGAGTTTGGCGTCCGACTGGGTCTTGAGATCCCCACTCACAGGAAGAGATAGGAAAGTGAAGTTTTAATGTTGATGTTACTGGGAATACTGTCTCCCTCTCTGTTGCTAAGAAAACTTGAACCAATCACACTTCATTTTGCAGCTGCACTATTGGTTCAATTCTCAGAGTCAGCATTGTGCTGACGGCATAAAATCCTGTACTGCAAGTAGCATTATTAACAAGCTGTCAAGGCCTGAGGGGCTGTGTGTCTGGTAAGCTCTCCTGTGACTAGTCATGAATATGGAGCAGCTTCTGGCTTTATTCAGTCAGTCGCACACCACATCAAACAAACAACAAGACAGAGGGAGTGCGCCTTCACAGCAGGTTAGACTAGCTGAAATACAAGCCCTGAATGACCACCAGATCCTCCGACCACCAGGGCTGGCTGGAGGATCTGGTGCGTGTGTGCGAACCAGGTGTACTCTCAATTATGTGTAGATTTTAAAATCAGGGCTTGAGTTTAGGCTTCAGAATTTTAGTTACTTAACATGTTAACTGCTTGGATCTTAAAACATCTACAGCGTTTTCGCACTTGGTCTATTTCAGCCCTCCAAAAGAACTCAGACATATTAGTAAGCTTTTTTTTGTCTTCCCCCCCGGAAACGAACGATATTGTGTTTTAACATTGCGATGTGCGCATGAGTGATCGTCACGTCGCAGGACGTTGTGATGTTGACGCTAATCCTTTTTTGCTGCTTGATAGAAAAGTAAACTTTCACCGTTTTCCTTTTACATTAATATTACCGTCCAACCCTTCCCCTTTAAGACGGGTAGCAACGTTAGTTGTGACGTTAGTCCGACGGGGTTTGTTATGGGAAGTGAGGCTCTCCGTGTGTAGAAAAGTACCGTAGGCAGCAGCTGCCGCTGACACAGTGATGTGCATAGTTTTGATGGGTAATCAGTGAAGCTACAGTGGTCAGTGTTTTATGTTCGCTGCAAATACGAACTAAATCACTTGATTAATGCAACATAATCACAACATCTCCTGGCCATTTCCCCCGCACAATGCTGCTACCAGCCAGACTAAAGCTAATATAGTTAGCCTAAAGAAACAAGCACAAAGCTGCTACCAGCCAGACTAAAGCTAATATAGTTAGCCTAAAGAAACAAGGGGTCCGTATGTCCCAACTAACGTCATGGTTCGGAGTTTAACAAAGAATGGTTCACATTAGAAAAGATCCTTTTTCATTTTTTTCTTCTATGTAGATGTACTTCACTTAAAATCACCGCAGTAGTCGAATATTATTGTCAAATAGAGCTATTTGTCATCTTTTAAAAATCACTTTTTCTTTTTTCATATCGCAATTATATTGCAGGGGAAAAAATATCGCAATGTCACATTTTTCCAATATCGTGCAGGCCTAGTTTCTGCGCATTGTGAACACAACATACACTGCAGGTTCCCTTTGCCCTTTTGCCTATGTATTTTAGCCCTGAAGAACCTAACTCTGACAGCTGTAGGGCAGCTAACATAAACTTTAGCTGTCTACATGAAGCTCCTAGCTAAGTTAAACGGTCCTATAACTCACCCTTAGGAAACAAGAACAAGCAAACTAATGATAAAATAAGCATTTTGGCTCAGATGATGATATAAGTCATGTTAAAACTATTTCCAACCCTTATGTGGTAAGACCTCACAATACCTTGTTTCTCACTCCCGCTAACTCATTGTTGATTAGACGTGACATGACAAAAGCATTTTGTTTTCACATGCGGGTAGGCAATGACAGCAAATTATGTATTAGTCTCACTTTGCCAGACTTTCCTCCCCAGTGCTGCGGAAGAGGGTCTGGCGAGTCCACACAGCATTCGGGGATGGGAGAAAAACATGCTCTGGTTTATTGGAATATTTTAAACCGATTGCAATCGTCATGGGCAGCACTAAGCTGGAAAGCGCCACGGTGCCGCTGCAAAATAGCCTCGGGAGGGAACTTGTTTTGGTGCAACATGTGTACGTTCAAAAGTTGTTTTAGTCATGCAGCAGAAACCTCAGATTGGACAGATAGTCTAGCTAGCTGTCTGGATTTACTCTGCAGAGATCTTTTTGTTTATTTCTATGATTTCAACATAAATTAGTCGTAGCATTGTCAGGGAAAAAAATATGATGGATAATAAGTTAATGTGTACTATTGGATTTTCCTTTGTCAGAGACGTAGGACATGTACCTAGTAACATCACTGATCTATATGTTAGCAATGAACAGTTTGTCAATGAAATTCCGTTCACTTCTGGTGAAATGGTAAAGTTTGTATCTGTGGCCAATCAGAAATACAGTGGCAGTGTACAGTATATGAAAAGAAATGTGCTTTAGGGATTCTGATGACTTGCTGAATAATTTAGTCTCATGTTTTTGCACTCATACTTTGGCTTCAGTGCTTTTCACCTATTAAATCTTGGAGCTTGTGGTGTATAAGAAAGTTCCTGCTCACCACGTTGTTATTCAAGTGTTCATTACTAAGTTCTTTATTTCCAACTGTATGTTGAGGCAGTGGTTGCTCCCTTTCCCAGCTGCCTGTACGCCCGTTGCTGCTGCGGATGTCTAACTTGTAATAAAAAAAGAGCAGATAGGGAAAAAAATAGTTCCTGTCCTTACTTTTCCTCTCTGTCTCTCAGTTTCTGCATTCTTTTTGATAATGTGTGCATAGTTCTCCCCGCCATAATCAGCATGTCAAAACACAAGCTATAATTTGCCTGTGAAGGCATTGCCTCACAATAACACAAATGTGCTCTAACACAGTGTGTGTGCACACTCACATTGGCTCTCACATATGTTTTCATCCTGCCCAGCAAGTTAATTATAGACAGTGGCTTTGTTCTGTTAACATGAGCAGGATTACAGCAGATGACACTGAGCTGAGACAAACCGACTGGAGCTTCTGTTTCATGTATCATATAATCGCACTTTAAATCTTATCAATCATATGATGTGGCTATAAATGATGATATGAAAGTTACAGTAGCTCTATCGTTTACAGATTTCTATCCAATTATACCTGGAATAGAAAATAATTTAAACAATGCTTACTGTTGTCAGAGGACATTGTGTCGTCACTGTTTACAGTGCTCGGGCTCCTCTGTTGTTGCCGACAGCTTTTCTTCTACCAATATAAAGTGAAGAAAAGACAATAACTACTGACAAAAAGAGCTGGAAAGCTGTCTGCAGGATATGCTTTTGTCCCGAATCGATGCGTTTACGATACATGGGTGCCGATTCTATTTGTTTTGCTATTTTAGAATTGTTGCGTTTAGATAGTATTGCGATTTTCTTTTCTTTCTTTAACAAAAACAAAAGTTGAATAATACACTTCTAAAGACAATATATCATGAGTAATTTCTAAAAACGTATTTTCTAAAGAGAATGCACATCACATGTCAGTCAGTCAGACATTTATTCCAAGATTCAAGATTTCTTTATTTGTCATTCTACAGTACACTGTAGTACAAAATTGCGTGCAAAGTTCACAGCTAAAAAAAAAAATACAGCACAGAAACAATTAAGAACACAGTAGAAAAGTTGATATTAGCTATATACATTAAAATAAATAAATGCCTTTATGGGTGTGCAGAGCCTGTATAATGATAACTATAAATATACAAAGTCTAAAAAACTAAAATTAATATCTAGATATTTACAGTTGGGAGTATAAATATCCATATTTAAAATAGTGCTGTAGAGATAAGGTGCAGTCAGAACAGATACTAAGGTGCATTCAAACGGATAATTATGTACCGTACATGAATAGTAGTCAGATTGATTGGTCTGTTTTAGTGGTTTTCATTGTTCAACAGTCTGACAGCAGTGGGGAAGAAGCTGTTTTTGAACCTTGCAGTCCTTGTTCTCAGACTGTGGTACCTCCTGCCAGAAGGGAGGTTGGAAAACGGTCTGTGAGTGGGGTCTTTGATGATGCCCTTTGCTTTTGACAAGCATCTTTTCTGGGCCAGCTTCTGAATGGGCGACAGAGTAGTGTCAGTATTTCGCTCAGGGCCTTTCTGTCTGTAGCGTTACAGTTCCCAAACCAGAGAGAAATGTTGCTGGTCAGAACACTTTCAATGGTGCCCCAGTAGAAAGTGGTCAGGACAGACTGAGGTGGGCCCTCTTCAACTGCCTTTTTGATCAGGGGGAGGTGTGCAGGTCCCAGAACAGGTTGTCAGCCACGTGTACCCCCAGGAACTTTGTGTGTTTTACGATTGCCACAGCAGTCTCATTGATGTGGATCGGGGCATGCACAGGCTGATTTCTACAGAAGTCAACCACCATCTCCTTGGTTTTCTCGGCGTTCAGGGCTAAATTTGTAAAGAAGTACATAACATGGATTTTCTGCATTTTCTGCTTTTCATCTGTTTTGCTGGAAAGCGGTATCATATAAACTGATAATAGTTAATCATTGGAAGAAAAGAAAAAAATTATTCTGGGGAAAATAATCAACTTTGAAAATTGTGACCAAAAAAGAAATCGTGATACATACTAACCAGCCAACTGGTCATCGATGTCCCCTTATGTAGGCCGACACTGTGGAAGCCTACTTGGCCCAACAAGGCCAGTTGCCACGCACTCGTGTCCATAATTGGCCCAGGATCTGCTGTGGGCAGGGCCAGATGAAAACCAGGGTCAGAGGTTGTGTTTGGCTAATTTGCCTCTGGATAATTGCAGCCCTGCCCACCAGGCTCCTGGTGGAACAGCAGAGCTATACAATGAGTTTCACTTCAGCTGCTAACATGCTCCGTGCCTCCTCCATGCATTCAAAAGTTATTGCTTTAGATACTTTATGATGTGTGCCGCCAGCTGCACCTGTCTGCATCCGAGTTACGATCCAGATAAAAGCTGAATCTCATGTCTCTATGGGACACTGCTGAAAGAAATGTGGGGGAAGGGTTACTGACAAACAGGCATCAGACTGGTCTGGAATATTAGAAGCTGTAGTTCATTTGTTTGTGGTCTTGTCTTTTTTTTAGTTTTGGTTCTGTAATATAAAATGTAATGCTTTTGCCTGTTATGTTTAATTTATTGGGCAATAAAGACCGATTTTTGTTAAAAGTTTTCATGAACATTAATAACATTCAAAACGGTGATAACTGAAACAGATACACAACACACCATGCAGTGTGTATAAAAATATGTATTGCAAACAGACCCAAGTACTACACAGATAACATCTGCCTCTGCACCACCAAAGTAAACTAATAACTAAAATATATAAATGCATATGACACTGTTGTCAAAACCCACGCAATCGACATATAGACACACTTGCAAACGGCATCTTGGAAGTTTCTGATCAATACTGTATGGTGATTTCATAGGGGGGTTTTCACCCCTAGCCCTTACCACTTGGTTTCAAGGGCCAAGGACTAGGGGTAAGATGGAGAAATGGGATTCAGCCAAACTCTACAGATTTAATAGCTTCCTGTCTGGCAGCTGTTACTGTTTATGATAGCCCTGATGACTTGCTACTTGCTCCCATTTATGCCCGTTAACATTTAATTTCACCACAGACATGCCTCTTTATCATGTTGACATGCCGCAAAGGACTATTGCAACGTGATTGGAGTTGTTGCTCATTACGGGGTAGACGCCATTACGGGAGACACTATTTTAATAGTGTTATTGTCTTTAAATGTTGTCATATTTCCCAGATTCTAGCAAGTAGAAACATCTTGTTTTGGTTTGTCTGCTGACATGAATGATGAGGCAGAAGGCATACCCCAGTGTCATTAAAGAGTTAGAGCTTAGCTTTTATTTAAAGTTTTATTTTATTTTGAAGAAATCAATCATCTTATTTTGGTTCTCCTGAACGTGAGTATGAATATGAAAAAACTGTTAATTTATTTTCTTTAATCATTTCTTAATTGTTGTGTTTTGAATGGATGTTGATGAGTGTGAATGTCAGATTGCACCAAAATGTCAGTGTCAATATGAAAAAAAGTAAAATATAAAGCAGGAAAAACTCAAATAATGCGGGAATTGTCCTTTTGTGGCTGCAGTTACATGTGACCTCCGCCCAATTAACAGAACCTTGACATAGAGGTAACACTGATTCATGATGAGGAAAAAGGAGACATATGCACACTTTGGTTAAAGAGTCCTACTCAAACATATGAGGTGATCCCTGGACCCAGATATCTGCCTGTCTTGTATCCAGGCTCAACCTCAGTCACCCCAGGGTAATTTCTTGAGGGCCATAAAATTTAACAACCATGGGAACTTCCTTTACCCACCAAGCTCCTCTGCATCAACAAGTGGCTTTTCTCTGACCACTGAGACAAGCCCACTGTCATAGGAACATCCCTTAAAAGGTCCTGATCAGGGAGACTTAGGGACTCGGTCTGGATTTCTGGAAGGATGTTTTCCGGAAGAGAGCACAGGATGACGATTCCCTCTCCCTCTCTCTCTTAAGTTCATCAGGCGAGGAGGAATGTGTTCTTTTAGATGGTAGGCGATTTTTGGGCATTTTTCTATAAATAACTTCTTGTCAGGCAGCCAGCTGGGCGGTCCAGCTCCAGCGGGCAGACTAACTACTGCTACTTCTGCACAGTTATCTCTAACTTTAAAATACTGCCTCACATTATTGTATCATGAATCACTTTTTGTGAGGCAGATACATTCAGAATGATTTAGTCCATTTACAGTCCATTTCCACACTCAGATCTTTTATAATAAATGTTAATCTCACACTTTATAATTAACAGCTGTGCAGTTAAAACCTCTACAGAAGCAATGTAGCGTGACTACAGGGCTGATAAAAAGTAATAACCAACATGGTTCCCATGTTAAAATAACAGATTTTCCCATTCTGCAGATATCGCCTGAATACAATATAAATATTACAATTTGTAGAAGAATGATAAAGCATTCAGCAGCTTAAATAAAGTCACTTTCACTTTCTGGGTCAGTTTTGGATAGATTCAACAACAAAGTGCTCTGAATTTTGTTACAGCTCAACTTCATAGCAACGACAGTTATAAATGTGCAGTTGAAGTAGTTAAACTTTTAGTCATAACATAAACATAGGGCATTGTTACATTATTCTATACTGAGGAACATCAAGAATATCATTAAAAGAAACTTTCAAATTATAATAGAAACATACTTGTGGAACCAGCAGCTCCTTGTGCTCTGCTACTCCATTTTAATTGAGTACCCCTGTATGTGTTGACAACTTGTCAAAACCAACACTATTGTACAATAAATCACGCCAGTTCTTAGCTCAGGCCAGAACCATTCTTATGCTTTGTTCTGTCTTAGTGAATCCAGAGGAACAAAAGTTCTTCCTGCTTGTTGTTGCAGGGCCACCCTAATGGTTAACACAGTTCATTTTTCACAGCAGTAACAATTGTGTTGTGGAGGAGTAGGAGGATGCTGACGGCCAGTGTTTGTGTAATTGAACACTGTAGGCTCTCGTAGCCACTAAAGCATCCTTTGTAAACACTGTCTGTTGATGTAACAGCAGTGACTGATTGCAGATGGCTGCATTCACTCAAGCCCTCGCTGAGTCCCACTATTTCCCTGTGTGCATGTGTGTGCGTGTTTATTTGTTTAAAGTGTACAGAGGACGGACTTCTCATTATAGGCGTGTGTGTGTGCTCGTGCACGTTTGTATGTTTATGCTCACAGTCATGTCACTAATTAGAAACCTGGTTTATTACCACTCCCCCTCATACTGTGAATGAGGGTGTTGAATGAATCTCTCGCTCTTGCTCTCGCGCTCTCTCTCTCTTTCTCTCTCTCGCGCTTATTATCTTTAGTCACATTCCATCAGTACTCAGTGAGCACTGAGGCTTGCAAGCACTTGTTTGTGGCCATTTCCCTCCTCGTTTCTTCCTTTCTCTCTCTACCCCTGTCTCCCCTATGCACCATTGTCTTCCTGTAGCCCATTTTCTGTCCACTAATGTCACTTTGCCAGCGTTATCACTTCAGAATGTCTGCCCCCCTCCCTGCTGTTCTCCCTTCTCGGCCTCCTCCAGAATATAGGATAGTTGAATTGAAAATGAATGAAAGGCTGGACTCAATGAAGCAGATGATTGCTCAATTGAATGTGCCTCTCTGGAATGCATGGTTATTTGTTGAGTATTTTTGGCTGCAGCTCAAGCTCCAGTCCATTTGTGGTGGGTGTAGGTAGGTTGACTTTGGTTTGTCGTATATTGATTCTACCCTGCTGGTCCGGTCCATCTACTTGGTCACACAACTACCAGGCCTCTGTCTTAACAAAACTTAAGTGCTTTTACACATAATCTCTCCTTTGTGAACAACGCCTGGTACAGCTTCAAAGCTGAAGATGAAAACCTTCCTCCTGTGTTCCTTCACTGTGACATGGCCCTGCCTTCTTTAACATTAAACAATAAGTCATTGAGATGACTGAAAGCATGGCTACCAGCTGAATTCTGTCAAGACAAGAGCAAGGAAAGGAATTTGATTGGTGAACATATCTATTGACCTATCTAAGGCTGACACCAGTATCGATATTTGAGAGTTTCAAACAAATAACTATATATCAACAGATAGTTTACATAAACAAAGGACAACTTTCTTTTTCAAAAAATTGTGAGCAAGAAATTTGCATAGCGTAAAATTTTTTTAATTAAAAAATATACTTGGACTGATGCTCTCATTCAGCCTTTGCTTCATGAGTCTTAAAATGCCACTTATCTTAAAATGTGTCATCATTACCTATTTACCAGGATTATTTCTTGTGCGTCCTTCATATACCATGTTCTGTTTGTCAAACTGTGTGTTTTGTTGGAATACCTGCTGTATCACATGAACTGAGTTAAATCACAGTTTCTGCAAACAGTCCTGGAACAAGGTGGAAACCATTACTTAAAAGTAAAGGAACATTTAGATAAAACAATTACAGGCACACATTTCCTCATCTCTCCTCATAAAACTGGTACCTTTTTGGCTTGCTGAAGTCACCAGGAAAAAAAGACTTCCACTCATAGGCAAAATGTGATTTTCTTTTTTTTTTTTTTTATGTTGGAAAATTTAATCAAAAGTCCATTCTCTTTTTCTCATGTGTCTCAAGTTGAGCCTGATTGGATTATTCACTGCAGGAAAGGGAAAGCGCTTCCAAATGAGATTGGTTCAAAGTGATGTCAGAGCAGTTTACTGTAGTTTTTGTAGTTGTAGTTCTTTGATTTGCAGCTTTCAGCAAATAACAAAATAAGATAGATGAGGCCTTGATTGGCCTATTACTCTTAGATTAGTAGAGTGACAGCCTGCACATTTTGAGTTATTGGAAAAGACAACCTTGGGCTTGAATTCAACAGTGTTCCGAGAGGAGGAAACAGGAGAAGCACTATATTTGTTAAACTAGTGCTTTTATGAGTTAACATGCCTGTCAGTCCTGTCTCTGCCCTGGTCGGCTGCTTTTAGGGATGCATGGATGTGAACATTTTGGCCCATATAATAATTGATATTAACATTGGTGTTATGGCCAATAACCGATATTTACGTACCAATGTTGATATGATCAGTATTAAACAACTTTCAATCATAATCATTTTTTGTAGACTCTGAAAAACATGTTATCGGCCAATGACATAAATTTTAATTTATCAAAATCATTTATAATGACGAACAAATTATTCTTATAACTGAATATTTAAAAAATAAAATAAAAACACTCTACAACGTCCCTGTTGGCTACTGATGTTTTGTTTTTTGTTGTTTTCTTCAAAGGATTTTAAAGACTTTTATTTATTAGAACTTTAATATATTTTGTTATATTCTGTTGTGACAATAAAACAAACAAGTTTATTTTTAAAATGCATTATATTATTTTAGTGAGGACTCATAATTAACTACAAATAACTAATGTTAAGGAAATCTGTTTGTTTTGCTACACTTTTATTTATATAGATAGATAGATAGATCGGCCGATATTTCAGATTTTTAAATCACCAAATATTTGTAGCGATCAGTATCAGTTGGTCTCTAGTAAACACTGCATTTGAAAAAATAATGTCTATCTATAACTACAAAACATTAAGAAAAGCCAATAAATCATAGATGTATTGCATCGATTCCTCAACAAGGTTCAGGGCCAGGGTCTGTTGATTGTGTGGGTTTTGACAACAGTGTCATTTTCCTTTATATATGTTTTAGTTATGTTATGTTCACTTTGGTGGTGCAGAGGCAGATGTTATCTGTGTAATACTTAGGTCTGTTTGCAATACATATGTGTACACACACACACACACACACACACGGTGTGTTGTATATCTGTTTCAGTTATCACCGTTTTGAATGTCATTGATGTTCAGAAAAACATTTTAACAAAATTCTGTCTTTATTGCCTGATAAATTAAACATAACAGGCAAAACATTACATTAAATATATTGTATTACCGAACCATTATCAACTATTAGAACCATAACTTACATGTCACACACATAAAAAGGCTTCAAATGTGTAAAACAAAAAAAAGACACAAGACCACAAACAAACAAAGTAACTACAGCTGTTCTGATATTCAGACCAGTCTGATGCCTGTTGGCCAGTAACACGGTCACAAAAAGGATCGAGACACCACTAGGTCCCGCATGAACGCGCAAAAACGAGGGGAAGGGGGAAGGGGAAGGGGTAAGATAGAGAAATGGGATTCAATCTAAGTCTTGGAGGAGTGTAGAATAGCTGCTCCACCTTATAAAGACAGCCTACCTTAAGTTATGAGCCTGTGCTGAATTTGTTGCTAGTAGCACCCTCCTGGCTTCACTTTAGCCAGCAGCTAGAAGCCACGGGAACTTGGGTTTGGGTTTTGAGGAATAGTGGCATTTATTCACCAACAGATAAACTGCACATACACTCTGCTCTACTACTTTCACAGCCATAACATTACTGCTAACTTCACTCTCACACACCTCCCTCTCTCTTTATGCCACAGTATGCATTTAGGCTGCTTGCTTGTAGCTTGCTTCTGATATTGTTAGTAAACTTCTGGATGGCCATTCTTAATATGAGTGATCAAATTGGTGGTGTTGAAGAATTTGACATATCATAATTACTCTTATTTCAACCGTCCAATTAGTAAATATTGCAATTTGTGTGGCTTTTTCACTGGGAAAAACATCCCAACAGTAGCGATACTGATGTGATTGCTAATATATTGTGTGTCCCAAGGTGCTTTCTCAGGGTTATCTGCACAGGGCTGTAAAGTGCCTTTCCACCAGAGAGTTGTGACATGCTGACTACAGAGTTCAGGCTCTGGCACCACAAAATTGGAGCTTTTTACCAAGTACTGAAAACTCCTTTCCCCAGCCTGGGGTCAAAGGAGCAAGTTTTTTAGTTTAAATTTGATGATTTGGGGTTTGGTCACTGAAGCATTTATCAGTCTCCTTGACCTCTTTGTGTCTCTGTATGTACTAGAATAAGAGGTAGTTGCACATGATCAAGCCAATGAGTGACAAAAACTTGCAAGGTAGTGCCTGCTGAGAGTTTTTGATTTAATTTACTTTTTTTGATGAAATTATATACAACAATGATCAAAATGATTGTGCTCTAGTGAATGTCATTTTTTTGGGGAGCTCTTTCTTTTCATCTTTGGCCTCTTAGCCAGGCCTTTACCCTCATTCCCACATACAGGAGATTGCCACTAACAAAGCAGGCTTTAATGCCGTGTGTGTGTGTGTGTGTGTGTGTGTGTGTGTGTGTGTGTGTGTGTGTGTGTGTGTGTGTGTGTGTGTGTGTGTGTGTGTGTGTGTGTGTGTGTGTGTGTGTGTGTGTGTGTGTGTGTGTGTGTGTGTGTGTGTGTGTGTGTGTACTTGGTGAGTATTGGTCTGTTCAGTGGGATGAATAGATGAATAGTGTCTTTTTCAGTCTCTTTGTCTTTTTCCCCCAACCTCCCCTTTGGATAAACCCACTGGAGATCCTTCTTAACTTGTAAGAGATAATCCTGCCTCTGTGCCACTGATAGAGTGTTGGGAGGCAATGGAGGAGGAGAGGTGGATAGAAAGGAGAAGATAATGAGCAGGAACGAGGAGGATTTACTGTGTATTGAAAAGGAGAATGTTGTCATAACTGACTGCTAAATATATATATATATATATATATATATATATATATATATATATATATATATATATATATATATATATATATATATATATATATATATATATATATATATATATATATATATATATATCACAAGTGTGAAACCACAGATTCAAGTGCTCAAACAAGGGAACTTTCACATGCCATCTTTTACCTCACATCTACTTGTTTTTCTGGCCAGGAGGGTTTTGTACCTTGTATCTTAGCAATGAGGGAGGATTGTAGCGTGCGTGCGTGCGTGCGTGCGTGCGGCACTGAAACTCCTTTTGGACTGACACTACTTGACTTGGCCTCTGCTGAGGGCTTTTCACACCCAAAAACGGATGTAGCCAGTCAGACATAGGCCTGACAGGAATTTCAATGGGTACAAGCTTCCCATTACCCTTAGTGGACTGCAGTGATGCCAAAAAATACAAGGTGTTTAAATGTCAGAGTCTTGTGTTTGAAGCAAACGCGCAGGCTAATGTCCTTTAGGTTTGTCGTCTTTGCCTCTGCTGCTGTAAATCACACTGTAGAACATAGATGCTCAACCATTTTATCTTAACATGACATTTAATGTATGAATTATATTTTAAGTATCCGCGATCCATTTCAATAGCTTACACATATTACACTACACTACTACCTGCCCTAAGAAGTGTCTGTCAGGACTTGCAGAAAGCTACTGGCTGCATGGCAACTTGTGGCACCCCGAGAGTGTTGCAGGAACCTGTCCTCAATGCTAGTTCTGTTTGTGATTTTGGTGGACAACTCATAATTGCATTTTTGCCATGCAGCCCTTTATTTTATGCTGGCTCCCTATCCTTGGTATAGAGTATACTTATGTGTATTCTTTCCTTTGTCTTACAGGGTGTGTCCAGAAAGATGTGTTTTTAAACCCAAACTGCTGGGAGGTCAAGAGGTGACATGCCTCTATAAAACACCACTGGAAACCAATGGTGAGGAGCTGATGAAGTTGAAATTGAAGACAACATAAGACATATAGAGAGCTATAGTAACGAATCAAAATGCTGAAATTACAATGGAATAGGTCCAAAATGGATTATATTAAGAAAAGTTGTGAAAAGCCATAGGCATTGAAGATATATCTATCAAAGTTTTTAGAGCTCTGCTGCAGATTCTGCTTTATGTTTGGAATCTTGTCCTCCCTCTAGTATAGATTGACTTCCAGAAAGCATTTGATCTCTTAGTGTACAAACTACCTGAAATTGGAGTCAATTATCAATTTTATAACATGTTAAATTACATTTATGGAGATCCAGAAGCTTGTGTCAGGGTAAATGATTTAATGATGGTGGTTCTCAACTCCAATTGGGGTTAAGCAGGATGATTTCCTCTCACCAACACTTTTTGCAGTTTACATAAATGATTTGGTTAACCCCACATCATCACATACCCTTCACCATACCTAGAGATTGGCATGGTGTTATTTCAGTTAACTTAATAGCTGATCTTATGGAAAGTTCCCCATGCCCTCTCTAGGTAAGATGAAGGGTATGTGATGATATGGGGTTATTTTAATTCCAAAGGCCAAGGGAACTTTGTCAGGATGCATAGTATCTTGGATCCATAAAATAACTGGCCTTTAAAAATAAAAATGTGCCTGACTCTATGGGAATTTAACATAAGGGTGTGTATATTTATGCCCCCTGTATTTTAAGGAAGAACATTTATTTATTTACAATAGATTATTTATTCACAAAGAAAATTGGTGTCCTTAAAAGGTTGGATTTTCCTAAATTTTTTTAATTAAGGCATTAAGATCAATTTCCAAAATATGTTTTTATTCCTCTTTTAATTAACTTTAGCATGGTTGTATAAACTTTCTCATGCTACTGTATATCTGTTTGGAGGTCTCTGACATGAAAACATTTGAGATCCCCTATTCTAGTGAACACAGACCTTCTTTCTAACAACCTGTCCTGTCTTCTGTCCCTCAGCTCTGTTGCCATGCCTCCGGGATGGTGCATCGTCGTTCAGCAGTCCAAACGCTGCTGTCTCTCCTGCTGCTAGCCATCGACTGGCCCTTCACCTTATTACCTAGTGGTGTTGTCCAAGGCTCAAACTCCTCTCCCTCCAGTCTTTATCCCACCTTTATCCGGAATGACACTCTGTTTGAGCACTTGGCCCTGCATCCTGACCCCAGAATGAGTCGGGTCTACGTCGGGGCCAGAGATCACCTGTTCCAGTTGGATCAGTTTCTCCAACCTGAACTTCAGGATGACACTGGACCAGTCACAGACAGTCGGGAGTGTTTGCCTCCTGTAACTGAGAGCAACTGCCCCCAGGCTAAGGTCACCAGCAACCACAACAAGCTTCTGCTGGTCGACCCATATTCCATGGAACTTATTACCTGCGGGAGTGTAAACCAAGGAATCTGCCAGAAACGTAGTCTGGATTCTGTGGATGTGGTACTTTTCTCTACAGAGAGGCCGGTGGATACTCAATACGTAGCAGCTAACCATCCAAACGTTAGCACTGTGGGACTGGTGGTTCGCTCTCATCCTGACAGGCAGCCAGTTCTGTTTGTTGGGCGGGGTTACACCAGCAGTCACCCACCTATTTCAACACGTAACCTTGCCCAGGAACCTATCTTTTCTTACGAAGAGACTGCCAAGTTGGCTGTGGCTGGCCGTCTCTCAGAATACGACCATCATTTTGTAGCATCATTCGCCCACCGCCACCATGTATACTTCCTCTTCTACAGGCGGGACCTAAAGTCACAGTCACGCGAGTATCGCACCTACGTCTCTCGTGTGTGTTTGGATGACCAGGCCTATTACTCCTATGTTGAAGTGCCCTTGACGTGCCATTCTAGGGCAGGAAAAGTATACAACCTCTTGCAAGCTGTCCAGCTTGGGCTCACCAAGGATGGTAAATTGAGCCAGGGCTCAGAAGTTTTTCTTGCTGTCTTCTCCACTCATTTGGCTTCATCAACTCGGCCCAGTGAGGACTCGGCCCTTTGCATGTTTAACCTTAAAGACGTAGACCACAGGATTAACTCCACCAGAGACCTGTGCTACACACAGATGGGGAAAGAAGCAGGACAGGAGGCGGCCTACATAGAGTATGAAGTCAAATCTAACTGTGCCAACCTGCCAGAGGTGAGTCCAAAAGATTGAATTTGCTTGTTTTTGTGGGACTGTGCTCATCAGTTGTCCACATAAAGGTAAAATATAAAATTGTAAAATTGAATAAAATTTCCTACAATTGTATTATAATTGCTCTATTCATTTTGTGCCACACAAAAGCACTTTGTCCATTATAGTAGAAAAGTGCTATATAAATGCAGACCATTTACTACAATCGTTGCAGGCCTGTATTTGGGCTTTTCTAACAATCCAGTATGAACAAATGAACACTAATACCTTTTTGGTTTAAATCAATTAGACTGCTACCCATGTTGCCTGATCCTAAACTTTGTCCTAGTATGTATATGTTTCTGACCACTGAGATATACTTAAGCGAGTCACTTAACCATCACTTTAGTGGTCAGCATGCTGAACCAGATAGCAGTTTCAGCACTCTACTCCCATGTGTTAGTGTGTGTAATTGTATGTTTGTGTGACAGGGTGTGACTGAAAAACAGCTTACATTCTAAGAGTGACAGCCTTCATTCTTCGCCCTGTGCTGTTTTATATTGGAGTATATTTTCTTTGAATGAAAAACAAGAGGCAGAGTGTAACACAGTGAAGAAGTTACTAAATAACCCAACATCATTTTTCATCTAGTTTTCGTTCTGTTTACAGAAGAACATGCTGTCAAAGTCAGTTTTTTCTTTTTTAGAGAAGTGAGTTTTTTTCTGTAATGACTGAATGAGCACCCCCCCTGCCTAATATTATATTATGCATCTGAGGCCTGTTCTATTCCTATTTCAGCTACTTTCACCGATCTGACTTTTTCAGTCCAATAGCAGTACCTATGCTAAGGGTAACAGTCTGTACAAAGTATGTGAGTAAATTTACTGAATTAGTTAAAAAATGGTCAAAACTTCAGCAGGAATTAAAATTTCAGTATATAATAATATGTAGAATATAGACATAGAATTGATTAGATAGTCTCCGTTGTCGCAATACTTGATTCAGATAGTTAAGTCAATATCGGCCCAATATTAGATATTGGCATCAGATTGCTGCTTCCATAGTTCCAGCAGTATCAGAGAGAATGAAATTGAATTTGACATTGACCAATGTAATGCTGTGGCGGAGGGATTTAATTAGTTAATAATCAACCCTCTCATAGGGCTGGGCAATAATTCAATATGATAATTTATCATCTTTTAATGGAATCATATCGTGATGAAATCATATATCTAGATATTGTGATATATAATTACATGTCTAAACATATTCAATATACAGCTAGAAAA
The DNA here is from genome assembly GCA_013375575.1 of Percina caprodes. Lineage (NCBI taxonomy): Eukaryota > Metazoa > Chordata > Actinopteri > Perciformes > Percidae > Percina > Percina caprodes. Next base: position 103,463 of record JABXJD010001028.1, read on the forward strand.
AAATAGTTTTTCTCCATAATTTCACATGAGACTGTTGTGATTATTCATCTAAAATCTCATTGTAAAAGTATTTTGTGATGGCACCAATTATCAACCCTACCCATCGTCGTATTATCAACATCGATGTATTTGGTCAAGAATATTGTGATATTTGATTTTCTTCATATCGTCCAGCCCTACCCTCTAATAACACCAACTTTGGGAATCCTGACTTATCGGGTGTGTTCATGTTCATATTAATGTGTTAACTGCATGTAAACATTGCATTTGGATGGACAACATCCTTCTCTATTATCACTTCTCTTTTTGAGGACAAAGAGCACTGCTGACCCCTCAACCTTTGCAGCCACGTACAACAGATTAAATCTAGCGGAGAAGGTAGTGCGGGCAACGTAATTTAATAGAATTGCTGTTTAGGGAGAGAGCGATCGGTGGCATTAGCCATACTTAGTGGGGTGGGGTTAAGTGTAATGTTTAACAAGGCCTGACAAGAATGCAACAAGACACACCAGGCAAAGACAAGGTGGAAGAAAAAAATACATTAGTGATACAGATATACAGTGAAGCAAAATGTCAGAGGCAGAAAGTGAAAGAAAAGAAAAATTGTGAAAATTGGCGGGGTTATGTATAAATACATGCTATTGAAAATGGGGGAGCCAAAGCAAACCTTATGGCTGGAGGTGATCAGTGATGTAAGATTTGGAGCTGAAATTAGATTTACAGTAACATTAAACATGTCAAATCTTACTTAGATCCCTTTACACAGAAAACAAAGCAGCTTCATCTCTGTTTAGTCTTTGCCAGGATAGTCCATCTGCACCAGGGACATACTCTCATGTCATGTCTATTTATGGGGAATAATTTGTTATTGATGATCCAATTCAGAACTCCTACCAACTATTAGTGGCCAATATGCAACTTTAGCATCTTTTCTCGTTATGTTATTCCCTTGTTGTGGTCATTACTGCCCTCAGTGTTGGTGTTAAATGGAGTGTGGTCTAGACCTACTCTATCTGTAAAGTGTCTCGAGATAACACTTGTTATGAATTGATACTATAAATGAATTGAATTGAAATGTCAAGATGATTGCAGGCTTAATGTGTTTTTATAGTGTAATCACAAGCTCTCATCGGCCAGCGCAGTCAGTGACAGACCAGTCTTTAAGCTTTCAGGCCATGTTCCTCGACCGGACGTCATAAGTTCATCAACTAGTTCAGTAGTCACAATGTAGTTTGGGCTATTCTTAGCATGCAGTCACCCCTGCTTGCTTTGCTCTGATGGTTGGGTTTTCATAATGTGGACTAATAGGCCTTCTAAACTGTCCTTTATTCCCCATGATTAACTTCATCAATACTCATCAATAGCTATTTGGACACGTTAGCTATGTTATTACAGCCAAGTTTAATGTTGACAGTGGTGTGCCACATATCAGCAGTCTTAAACAGTATTCCAAATAAGGCGTCGAGTCATGACAACACACTAGCCAACTACATGCAATCCATCAAAACAAGTAGCCTTTAACCGGCAGAGCTCTCAGGTTAATTCCCTTTACATCCTATTGTTAAGATGATCAATAATGAAGCAATAACCCTGCTATCAATTGCTAGTGTGGAAAATAAATTGCCCGGAACATAAAACAACCATGCTGCCAGAGCAAAGACTCCCTACTGCCAAACTGTGGAAGTAAAAACAAATTTCCCGTAGGCTTTAAAGTGTAAAAGTAGCTGGAATCTAGTGATAGTTTGTTCCCAAACACAATCAGTTCTACTGGGATTTTACTAAGCACAGACAAAACACTGTTGTGTTATTTTTAGTAACTGGCTTTCTTGCTGAGGAATGAATAGCAAATCACTTTAAGTGTTCTGTTTTCACTTAACAAGCATTTGTAGTTTGTGTGCCACATGTATGTTATTCATTCTTTTGATCTAATCTTCATGTTACCTGACATGACATGTTAGAGACGCCGCATACTGATTTTCCTCTCCTGTGTCCCCACTGTAAGAACACTCTGACTGCATACCCTTGCGGCTCTGACCACACCCCTAGCCCAATGGCCAGCAGGATGGCCGTAGAAGCAGAGACCATATTGGACAGCCCGTCTGCCCGTCTCACTGCTGTGGCTGTCAGCGTGAGGGCGGGACATACCATTGCTTTCCTAGGAGACTCCAAGGGTAACCTGCACAAGGTAACGTGAGGTCACAGATTTCAAGGCATGCACAGACAGGTTGTCAGCCTGCATGACACACACACACACACACACACACACACACACACACACACACACACACACACAATGTGTACTTTGGGCTAATTGTGAAGTTATAAGATTGTGCTGTTAATGCTGAAAATATGAAGTAATAGTCTGGCCCATATTAAGACAATGTGGTGCCCCTAGGCACTATACCTCAAAGGCCCCTGCCCTCCCCCTCAAAATGATGATACAATTTAAGTATACCCAACAAATTGTGTCATCATTTTGAGTTCAGACCCTATTTGGGTAACATATGTTGGGTATTTCTCATGTTTCTGTAATACCTGTCCCTGCACAGACATGGTAATCAACCCAGCTGACATGCCATTCAACTTTTCCTTCTGTTAACTTCCAGACACCAGCCGCTCCATTCATGTGCCAACCAGTGGAGGTGTAAAATAGTCTGTGTGTAGAGGCCGGCAGGCTAAACTTAGCACTTCACAAATAATCTCAGGAGCAGGGTCCTGGTATATCTTGTTGTTAAAGGAATGCACTAAGATTATGGAAGTTGGTCCCATTGTTGTACTAACTCAAGTCACCCAGGGAATAATGAGAACATGTAGACCTCCAAAAACATCTGTGTATGCCTGGTATATCAGTGCCTCTGGTGTTGTAAGACTATAAACCCATTGCTAATCAAAATCAAGTTTGTATGGCACATAGATTCACAAGTTATAAAATTGGATATCATTAAGTCTTTAGTTAACTTAGAAACTTTTTATTATGAGAATTTTTATATTTGCACATCAACATGTTAATCTGCTCATTCACTTCTCACAACCTGACCTGCAAAAAAGACTTTTGTTTATGTCTTGACGGGTTGCAAACAATTTCTGTCACCAGGGACAGAGAAGAGCTGTGGGCCCCTTCTCCTTGTATAATGAAGCTCATTCTGTGTAAACAGGGATGTCTTTGCTGGCACTGAATGCCACTCAATAGAAATGTCTGTACATTTCAGTCATGGCGACCAGCCTGTAAGCGTTCTGCTCGGTGGCTGGATCATGTGAAGCTCCTCTGAAATTACATTGGCCTCAACAAGGCTGTTAGTTTGATTTCCAAGGTGCCAAGGGGGTCACAGTTGAGTCAAAGTGGTCATTATGGCAGTGTCTCTGTAGGTTTAAATGGTGATTAGGGTAAAGCTCCGCCCGACACAAGTTATGTCCTGTTGTGGAAGAAAAATCTGAGCAAATCGGTGATAACAGGTATGTGTATTGAATAGAACATGTTAGCTGAGCATGTGTATTAGTTGGGAAGCATAAAAGCAATTAACAACACAAGTGTTGCGCTTGTTGATCACAGATAGATAATGTACATTATGTATTTTATTAATTTTGATAACTGGACTAAGCTTGAAGGTCAGTGGAGCAGGGAGATTGTAGGGAATCAGGAGTTTACGAATTGTGAGCTTGCCTCCACACAGTCGGTTCTTTGTGTACATTTTTTCTCAATGGGGGCTTGTGATTGAGGCCCCCCTGCAAATGAAGAAATAGCACAATGACAGCCATTAACATATTTTTTAACAGTTACGTCACACTGAGTCGCCCATCACTGTGACCAGAAAACGCAGCTTCGTACTTGTGTTTTGCACTGTAATCGCTGACTGGCAGACACGTGTACTTCCTAACAGAGAGACTCATTCAGATTCATGTAGAGTTATTGGCGTACAGCAGACAGTGTCTGTGTCAATGTCATTAATGGATACATTGTCAGTCTGTGCTGTCTGACCGAAACCACCAACGATGAACCCTCAACTGTTCACCTAATGTACTCTGTGTAGAAGGCTTATATAATAGAAGAATGTCAGCTAGATTCTGGTGCTGTCATGCAGAGAATAAAAAATGAGCAAACTTTTTCTCTCTTTTCTTTTTCTTTCTTTCATTTTCATTCATGCTTTTATTTGTGTAGCAGAGAAAATATAACAAAGTTGTGATTCCTTTGTTTTCTTTTGTTCATTAATTTCTTCAGTCATGTACAGTCAGCCCATGCCCTCTAGTGGCTGTCATGATTAAAGTAACACAAAAAATTTGATTAAAAAAAACATGGCCGCTAAATTATTTGCGCACTCTGTATTTATTTGTCAGAAACAGCCAATGGAAAAACTGTGCAGTTATAAGCCTTCACAGCTAGAGTTTTATTTATTTCCCTGTGTTATCTGCTATTCTAATAGACTAATGTGAACAAAACTCTGTCAGTCAAGAACTGGCCTGCAATGTAATCCTATTTTGTTTACGAAAGGCTTTTAGGCTCATTATTGGTATTTTAATTGTCTGACAAGATTATGTAAAGGATCACTAAAGAAATATACCTTTTATGTTAAAGAGTAAGAGCCTTTTTGTTTAACCAGAAACAGCTCAGAGACAGACCAGACAATACTTTTAGTGTGTATAGAGCCTGCATATTTCCACTTCTATTTTTTAGTAAATGGTTCAATTTATAATGGGTTTATTTAACAAACAATTATTTATTTTAATTTAATTTTAAAATTAATAAATTTATTTCAGTCAAACCAGAGTGGTGATAACAGTGGAAAGACAAACCAAGATGACTTTTGACTTTGAGTGAAGTGTGTTTCACAACACTTTGGTATTTAAATGGAGTCTGGTGGGTTTGGTGATAGCTATTCCGGGCTGTTTCATGTTAAACAAAAATTATCATAATACTTTCAGATATATACCTTTTATGATAAAGATTCTTTCCATAGTGTTGTCAGACACTTTTAGTGGGCGTTAATTGATAGTGCGAAACTGCCAAATAACGTTACATTGTTGCTTGTTTCATCGTTGCCAACTGTACCAAATACCAAAGCTGGTTGTTCCCGTAAGTCATTTAGGTACACAAAGCATCACAAGATAGATAACAAGATTTGAAGAAAAAAAGTTAACCTTAAAGGATGAAGGTTAATAATACATTTTAAAGTATCGGTTAGACATGTTGATGGGTCAGAAACAATACATTTATGAATTATTAAACATAATATGGTGGCTGATAAAGTCAATGTTTGGACCCGACTTATGTGCTTATCTATCCCGTTTAAGATTGGTCCATCTCCTACAACAAATCATCTTGGGCTGAATGGAATCTTGATTATCATTTATCCCAGTCCAAAAATCCGGGACCTTATCACAGGACCATAGGACAAATAAATGGACGCCCGCTGTCTTACGTTTCCAACAATTTGGTGTGTCTTTCAGTCCAAGTCCAAAAATGTATAGGGAGTCCAATAGAAGCAAAGCATTATCTTGACCTGAATGAGGTGCACCTTCACATCGCGTGACAGTTTTTTGATATTCCTACAGATTATATCCCACTCTTCATCATCCAGTGTAATACTCAGATCCCTTTCCCATGTCTTATTAAGGGCTGTCCAGGCTCCATCCCCAAGGTTCTTTATAAGCATAGAATAATACCCAGAAGCCTCATGACTAAATGACACCATTTCTAAATCCCTTCATGTTTTCTGCAATACATGTTTAAAAAAAGGGTTTTATATCGGAAACCATACATGCTAATATCTGTAGATATTGAGATGTCTGTGATCCGCCAACTGTTATATTAGTCTAACTCTAATATTTAATATGAAAATTAAATCTTATGTTTTGACCTTCTCCCAGTGTTTTTGACCTCAGACCCTGGCAGGTAAACATGGTGTACAGTGTTTGGTTAATTGCAGCTGAATGAAGTTAAGTCAAGACACAGAGCCGGTTGGATTTTAAGGGAAGTCTAATTCTTGAAACCTCACCAGTCTTATAAATGGCTGCATTGCTGACCAGTTAGGATTCTAGAATCCTAAGAATTTTTAAATGTTTGATTTGTTGAGGTTTTCTCTCATGGTGGAAGACAGAGAGGGTTTCTGGAGCAAGCATGCAACTGCAGCTTCCAGTTTAACTGTTCGTTCTTACATGTCCCACTCTTCTATTAGCATCTGTGTTTGTATTATATGTTATTTTACATATTTTGTTAGTTTTTTATGTTTTTTTTTTTTTATGGTGGACACGTTTTGCTCAAATGTTGCCCTATCCTCAAAAGTCTTGAAATGATTGTCTTCCTCACTACAAGAAGAAACCTCTGCTGTGTCCCTTTTGCTCTTCTTTTACTGGTTTGAATAAGGGAACGTCATTTAGTCAATTGTCTCTGTTTCCCCATCTGTGTCGTATCAGTAATGTGCTATAGTCTGGACAGGTATTACAAACTGGAAAGTCTGTCTTTTAGGTGCTGTGGGATCAAACAGTATCAGATTTCATAGCAGACCTCAAATCTTCCACATACTTGAGGAAACAAACAGACCCAAATCACCATATCTCTCTCTCACACACATACACACATACACACACACACACACACACACTTTCGCTGCCACACTAAAGCTGCAGATCAGGGAGTCAACAGTTCCTCCTGACCTGTGCTATAATATCTAACTAATGACATTAGACGCAATTAAGCTTGCTGTTCCTGTAAATAGCATTAAAAGGCGGATGTGGAGGACCCAGTCTAAGATGGCAGCATAAACGACTAGCTACCAATCAACTAGGGCTGCACAATTTATCAAATTTTAATCACAATCACGATTTTGGCTTCCCACGATAAAATGTGCATGATCGAGCAATATTTTTTGCGTCATTCCATTCATAGAAGGCTCTGTTTTTTTTTTTTTGCAAAGCCATTCTACTGCTCCGTAAACCACTGTCTGATCATGTGCCAATCAGAGTTGTTCACTGCACCGCTCAGTTTAGTTTCTAGATGTAGACAGTCACAGAGGATAGAGTAACGTGAGGAAACTTCTACAACAGATCAAAGTCAGTCATACGTCGGTCACAAGGTTTACCAGTAAACACAACATTTTTGTCCTATCTGTGTTGTTTTTCAGACAACAGCAGTGACCAGTGCTAGTTTGTGTCTGTTAGGTCACAGGACTCTAGGGTACGACAAACATTTTTCCTAGGTCGCACCATTGCACCCAATGTCCTTGCATCCGCTGCCTCTCCACAAATGAAGCAATGTTTTTTATATCGATATGGTTTAATTTTGCTCTACATGACCCATTTTCTCTGTAAAGCCGTGCCTGTGTTTGGTATTTTTCCTCTTACTCTCCGCGCAGCCCCCCCCATTAACTCTCACACGGCTCCCAGAAACAGAGACAGCGCCAGTTCACACATTTGTCCACAGTTTTATTTGTTATTAACACAGCTGTATATTGTTAAGCATGAGAGGCAAACCTGTATTTGTACCAGTTTTTCCACTGGTAACTCTGCTTTTGCGACCGTGGCAAAAACAGAAGAAGCTTTTGCAACTAACTTCAGTTCGTAGAATAATATGTAAATGTAAATGTACTGTATTTATATAGCGCTTTTCTAGTCTTAACGACTACTCAAAGCGCTTTTACATCATACAGGAACCATTCACCATTCACACACATTCATGCACTGTGGCCAAGGCTGCCGTACAAGGTGCCACCTGCTCATCAGATAAACACTCGCACACATTTAGACTCCAATGGCGCAGCATCAGGGACAATTTGGGGTTCAGTGTCTTGCCCAAGGACACTTTGACATGAGACCTTCTGATTGACAGGCAACCGCCCTACAACTGAGCCACAGCCGCCCGATAGCGTGTGAGACGGAGCCTGCTGGACCTGGGCAAGAGATGTGACCCATGGCCAGAATATCATAGTTCATAAAAATGCAGCACAGTGACGATACAGGCATTTTATACACATGACTTGTGTAACGCTGATGACCCGCCACTCGACTCGTGCTGGACCCATTCATAATGAGTCAGACACCACTCTCTCCCTAGCTCTTTTAATCAGTTGTTGAAAATAAGTGAAGGAGCTTTCTCAGAGATACTAGGCTATTTATTTCAGATTATTTTCATTCATGTGTTGCAGCTATATGTATGTACAACATACAACTTCAACATAAGAGGAAGGTAGCACAATATGGATGTGAAAACAGTTATAAATAGCCTAAAAAAAATTTCAGGATAAATAATCGTGATCTCAATATTGATCAAAATAATCATGATTATCATTTTGACCTTAATTGTGCAGCCCTACGATCAACACTCGAAAAAAGTTTGTGACTACAAAACTAAAGAAATAAATATGTCTGAAACAGATATGCAAAGTGGAGGGACAAAAAAGACAAAAAAACAGCAAAAACTGGATATAACCATTCAAACTAAAAAAAAAAAAAAAAGATACTGTATGTTGAATCACTGCCCAATTTTCCTAATGCTAAAAGACGTTAAGGTTTTTAAAAAATGTTGGCAAATAGAATAAATAAGGTTATTACTTCTCTAATTCATTCTGATCAGGTGCGGTTTATTCGCGAGCATTAGCTTGTCAGATAATATCGGCACCTCATTAATGTTGCATGGTATGTCTGGGCACCTGGTTTGCACATCTGGTAGAGTAGGGGCCCATATATAGAGATTTACTCCTTGATGCAGCAGCCGCAGGTTTGACTCCAACCTGTGGCACTTCGCTGCATGTCATTCTCCCTCTCCATCCCCTTTCAAGTCTAAGCTGTTCTATGCAAATAAAGGCCTAAAATGCTCCCACAAAAAAGTATTGTATGGTCTGTAGCTGATAGATGATCCCCAATTACTGCTATTTCCCTTGAAATGGTTGATTGTTAAAATTTTCGTATGGGTTTGGCAGCATTTTTATAAAGTGGATTAAGGTGTTGTATAAGTTTTGCTCTTTGATAGTTATGTCATGTCTTTTGATCCTGCAAAAAGGTCCAGGAATTTTGGGCCGGGATAAATGATAACCTATGTCCGACTGCAGAGACCCAGGTTCCATTTAGCCCAAGATTATTTGTTCTGGGAAATGGGTCAATCCTAAGCGGGATGGATAAGCACGTAAGAAGGTGGGTCCAGACTAGTTTAATGATAGCCAGACAGATTATTTTAATAAGATGGAAGAATGAAGGGGTGCCGTCAATCCAGGAGTGGGCTTGTGAGATGGCCAGGGTGGCGGTGTTTGGCGTTTTCATATTAACGGGTTGCCAGATTGGATGTCTACATTAGCAAATGGATACAGTACCTGAGCTTTCTGGAGGACTACTAGGAAGCTTTGTGCTAGGGAGAGACGTGTATGAAGAATTTATGGTGTTGTCTTTCTTAAATATGTTTATTAGGGGTCCAAGCCTGAGGATGCTTGCACCGCAGTAACACGAAGCAATACATGGTTCACACAGCAGGGCTGTGGAACCCTATTGTTTTTCTAGGGATTATTAGGGGTCCAAGCCCGAGGATGCGTGCACCGCAGTAACACGAAGCGATACGCGGTTCACACAGCAGGGCTGTGGAACCCTATTGTTTTCCGAGGGTTTCTTCATTATTAGGGGTCCAAGCCTGAGGATGCGTTCACCACGTTCACACAGCAGGGCTGTGGAACCCTATTGTTTTCCTAGGGATTCTTCTTCTTCTCCATTATTCTTCTTCTCCGCATAAAACTGGTGCTGCAGCCCAAACCGTACATGGTGGCGACGTGCCATTTTTAGGAATGGTCCATTTCCCTTGGTCCATTTCCGCCTAGACTTTTATGCGTGAAAAATTGCAATTTATCAAAAACCAACTTTTTCAAACTCCTCCTAGACCGTGCAATGGATCTGCACGAAACTTGGTACATAGCATCTCCAGACCGACCTGACAAAAAGTTGTATAAAGATTAAAAATTGCACATATTATGCACACCCTGTGCTTGTTGTCATGTGTACACATTTGTGTAGCTAACTATGAAAACACCAACTTTGCCTAATCTTGGCCAAAATAAATTCTGTCAAAGCCAAACTTTAGAATATTCCTTGGTATGACCCTCTGAGGCTCTAAAACAAATTTAACGAACATTGGCCACTAGGGGGCGCTACAAATACAAAAAGTTTATATCTCATGAACCGCTCATTCAAATTTTACAAAATTTGATGGATACAATCTGGGTCCACTGCTGGTCCTTACAGTGGAATACTGATTGGTTCAAGTAGGCGTGGCCTATGGGCAAACGTCTGGATTAACCACTTCCACTAAAGTGAATTACTTGAAATTAACAGGCTAAATGTACAATAGGTAGCTGACCTGATGTACCAAATATTACACATGTGACCACTAGGTGGCTACAATGACGTAAAACGTCTTTTGCCTATAACTCCTACATTATACATCACACATTAAAAATCTTCATGTCCACGTGTTCACTAAATCCAGCTGAGTCACATGATATAGGCCACGCCTATTTCTGATTAAATTTAATTTTGCAATATTGCGGCAAGCGTGAAACCTACTTTTTTGAACTCGTTATAGGCCGTGCGACAGATCTGCACGAAACCTGGTCTATAGTATCTCCAGATGGCCCTGACAAAATGTTATATAAAGAATTTTGCTACGTTAATGTTTACATGTTTACATGTAAAGATAGGCCATTAGGGGGTGCTATAATCAACGTAGACAATTTTACGCCTTTTTATCAAGCTTTTGTATCCAGCCTAGGAGCCCAAAGTTTTTTCGGGGTCATTGTGCTATTAATCCATACCGTTACAAGCGCCTTTCCGTATTTCCCGACGTTTGCCCCCCCCACCGGTTCGCTTTGGGTTCCGCTTTTGTGCACTCACTGGGTCGTTGGGACCGTTGTAACTGCTTGCAGTTCTAGTCATTTTTCTTTCTTTAACAAAACAACCCCAACTCTGTCATAGAGATGGATCTGTTGACATGCTCAGGAGCGTTATATGATTCTATGATGGCACATAGGATTTCTTGTCCAAATTGGCTTAAACATATATAACATGGTCAAAAAAATTCTTACTGTAGCCTTCTATGCTTATTATGTGTTTGTGTCTTATTCCAAAGCACTGTATTTGCAAGATCAAAAATAACTAGAACTGCACGCAGTTACAACGGGGTCCAAGCCTCCCCGCACAAGTTGGCCCCGACAACCTGGGGAGCGCACGAAAGCGGAACCCGAAGTGAAACGGTGGGGGAGGCAGACGTCGGGAAATACGGAGAGGTGCTCGACGGATTAATAGCACAATGACCCCAATAAAACTCTGGGCTCCTAGGCTGGATGCAAAAGCTTGATAAAAAGGCCCAAAATGGTCTATGTTGATTATAGTGCCCCCTAATGGCCTATATTTACCAAATGTGGTACAGAGCCTCCGGTCGGCATGGTAAACAATCATCACAGGTTTGGTATCGATAGCATTTATTGTGGCAGAGATATTGCAATTGCAAATTTCACATTTAAATGCATTGAGTGTTTCGACAAAAGCAATAAACGTTGATTATAGCGCCCCCTAAAGGCTTATCTTTACCAAATTTGGTAGAGAGCATCGGAGAGCCATGAAGAACACTGTTCACAAGTGATATGTTGATACCATTTAATTTGGCCGAGATATGATATGTGTTTGGTACGTTACTACAGAAACTTTGTTTGGTCGTCAAATGAGCATACGTTAACGTAGCAACATTCTTCATACAACTTTTTGTCAGGGCCATCTGGAGATGCTACAACGTCACACGGCCTAGGACGAGTTCGAAAAAGTTGGTATAAATAATTGTCAACAAAAATGGAGAAATGTATCATGTGACTCGGCCTGATGTAGTGAACACGTGGATATGAAAATGCGTGGGATGTATAATGTGGAAGTTATATGCAAAAACACGTTTGACGTCATTGCAGCGCCACCTAGTGGTCCACATGTGTAATATTTGATAGTTCTTGTTAGCTACCCACTGTACATCTACCATGTTAATTTCAAGTAATTCACTTTAGGGGAAATAGTTAATCCAGACGTTGGCCCATAGGCCACGCCTACTTCTACCAATTAACACCCCACTTTAAGGACCGCCTCAGGACTGGGCCTAGATGGTATCCATCAAATTTTGTAAAAATCGGATGAGCAGTTCATGAGATATAAACTTTGTAGCGCCCCCTAACGCGTGGATGTAAGGTTTTCAAATTTCCAATGTACAAACCGTTGATGGGAGTTATAGGCCCAAACGGGTTTTTTTCTGCTATAGTGCCACCTAGTGGTGGACGTAGGTGACTTTTTGCGTCTGAGGTCTTTGCAGACTTTCGGACCAGTCCTGAAAATGGCACGTCGCCACCATGTACGGTTTAGGCTGCAGCACCAGTTTTATGCGGCGTAGAATAATAATGAAGAAGAAACCCTAAGAAAACAATAGGGTTCCACAGCCCTGCTGTGTGAACCGCATATTGCGTTGCACGTATCCTCGGGCTTGGACCCCTAATAAAATGGTGTATTTTTATGTTTTTGAAAAAAATACAGGCATAATAGAAGGACATTTAAAAGGTATTCACATTTTGAGTTGCAGCTCAGTGCATGTTTTTATTTACCATTCTGTTAAATCCTAAAATAATCCTAACATTTGTATGTGTACATCTGCTCAGGTGTTCTTGGGGCCAAACGGCGAGGTGGAGGAGTACTCTGTCATCTCCATTCAGCAGAATACTGCTATCAGTTCGGATCTCATCCTGGACCAAACAGAGGAACATCTCTTTATCATGACACATAACATGGTATATGCACACACTCTTGTCTTGATTCTTGTAGCCTCATTAGGGGTCCAAGCCCGAGGATGCGTGCACCGCCGGTATTGCATAGCAATACGCGGTTCACACAACAGGGCTGTGGAACCCTGTTGTTTTCCTAGTTTTTTTTTTTTCCTTTTTCCATTATTTTTCTTCTCCGCATAAAACTGCCGCTGCAGCCTAAACCTTACATGGTGGCGACGTGCCATTTTCAGTGGCGCTATAGCAGAAAAACGCGTTTGGCCCTATAACTCCCAAACCGTACATCGGAAATTTAAAAACCTTATATCCACGCGTTCCCTGGATCCTGTGCAGTTCTAGTTTCATGTTGTTTTCTCTACACATCCTTCCTGTGTTGTAGTAATAAAGCTAAAGAGAAATAATTCAGTCCCTCTTGTTTCTGCCCCAATTCTTTCTCTTTCAGTAAAGCCTGTAGTTAAGATTATTCTAATGACCATCATTTTATTTTGCTTTGTTCAACTGGAAAAATGTGGGCCACCTATTCATTTTAATCAGATTTCTGGGAGCTTAATGTGCATGGTTTGCACAACTGAACATGATTGTGTTGTCCTGGTTACAGCTACAGAAGCGGCCTGTGGCTGAATGCCAGCAGTACCCAGACTGCCACTCCTGCCTGCTGGCCCACGACCCATACTGTGGCTGGTGCGTCCTGGAGGGAAGGTGAGATAAACCCCAGAAGTTAAAAATGTGTCCTAGTCAAGCATTTAACAAAGTGTGGCTGGTATTTAATTAAATTTGAACTAAAGTTTAAGGTGTAAACTTATTTATCTAATCTAACTGGTTATACTCAGTGTTGGATTATTTTGGAACCAGTGCTTAAAGCGTTAATTAGTCCGTTAACCACCTGGATGATCAAAAATAAATAAACTTGTGACAGTGTCTTAACCTATTGTCATTTAAAAAGAGTCTACAGCCATTATTGCGGCTCTGTGATGCCGTACTTTGACACAGCAGAGCTTTAAGCTAAATGTTAATGTCAGTTTGCTAACATACCCACAATGCTTATGCTAAGAACTAAGCATGTGGTATGTTTACTGTGATCACCATGTCATAATGGTCATAATCCAAGTATTGGACAAACTGATTACAATTCATTCTGAGGGTGACATGAATGTGTGTAACAAATTTCTTGGCAATCTACCCAATACAGGTATCTGTAGTTGTTGAAATATTAAAGTCCGGAGCAACTGACCAACAGACCGACTTGTCGCTTGCATGGTTAAGAAAGCTAAACATTGGCTGGTGTTCATTAGACAAAATAAGCAAGTTTTGGCTCAGCTAATGGCATGATAAGCATTTGTCTGCATCATTTCTTTTTACATTGCTCGCCCCACCTTCAGTTGAAAACTAGAAAAAGTATAATTTCTGACTTGGAGAAAATAATCCAAAACACACTATCTCAGAATAATAGTAATAATGAAATAAAATGTTGTAAACTTGTAACTTTTCTGTTAAAGCCAATCTATGACACTTTTGCTGAACAGAATACATATTATATACAAATTATAACTAGAAGAGCACTCGTAGGGTGCACACTGCCCATGCTTACAATGTCAGTGTATTGTGAGTTTTCCAGTCTGGAAAATCTTTTCCAACATCACATGATGTAAGCATAAATTTCTCTCAATGTTAACAAAGTGCAAAATAGTTTGTGTCCTGACTCTGTGATTTGAATCTGCTCCAGAATGTAATAGGTTCTTCTTTGGTCCATGTTACACCTTTCCAACAAGGTTCATGAAAATCATGTCAGTAGGATGGTTGCCCACTGGTTAGCACTGTGGGCTCACAGCAAGAACGTTCTGGGTTCGAATCCATGTCGTTCTTGGCTTTTCTGTTTGGAGTTTGTAAGTTCTCCCCATGTTTCTTCAGGGTGCTCCGGTTTCCCCCACCATCAAAAATTATGGACTAGGTATTCCAGTCAGTGCCCTTGATCAAGGCACTGGCTCAGATCTTGAGTTTGTCCTCAGGCCCAGTAAACTGGTCTGAAAGATGGGTTAAATGCAGAGGATGAATTGTGTATGTGACAATAAAGTACATTTTACTTTTTGTTTTTCAGTAATGCTGCTGACAAACATACCTACCGAGTCAAAAACATGACCTCCTTGACAGGGAAATTACATGATGAAGATAAATGCTAAGACGTAGTGTAACAGTGAAACAATTAGCAAAGAGCAACAAAGTCAGTTAAGTGACTCAGTTATGTCAGTGACACAGCAAAACCTGTCTAAAGTTTGCTAACACTCACGGGTTAGCCACTATAAGCTACTTGTTATGCCAGACTATATAAAGATGAATTTCTCTAAAGTTTGACATTATCAACATTTGTTTTAAGCAGTGTTGACTGTTGAATTATAAATGAGCTGCTCATGTTGCTGTAAAACGTTTATTTTCAATAATGTACTGTCAGGCAGATGTAGTTTAAAAAATATAAAAAGTTCAATGTTGAGCTATCGGCAGAGAAAAAAAAACTACTGGCACTCTTGTTAATTTTTGAAGTGTTTGCCAAGTCATGTTAAGAACTACGTGAGTGTGCACTGGTGAGATGGTGTTTGAGACTGATGAAAGACATCTACCTCTCCATCCCATCTGGAGAGATCAGCCTCACCACCCGGCCTTCCTCTTCCCTCTCACCTTAATGTTTTTCTCCTCGCTCCTCTTTTTTTATTGTTTGAGAGACAAATTAGAGACTTTACCAATGAATGCATTGATTTACCAATGTACATGATATTGGTGTTTTCCCTGCAGGTGCGTGTTGCAGTCACAGTGTGCTCGTGGGAAGCAGCCAGGTCAGTGGCTGTGGAGCTTTGACATGGAGCAGCAGTGTCTAGCCGTCCAGGACCTCAACCCCTTCAACGTCAGCAGGGAGGAGAGCAGGACAGTAAGTCTGAATGCAGTTACATAAGCTCAAGCAAAACAAAACTCTTGGTGTACTGTACACCTCCCCGTACACATCCTTACAAAGAATTGATGAGGAAACATGTTTTCTATTGATTGCAAAATTAAAGAATCATCCACCTCAAGCACCTACCACCAATATTGCCTTTCTTTGTCTGAGATAATAGTTTAAACATTTGTGGGTGGTAAGCTCTGCTGTGCAGTCATTTGCATTTATTCAAGAAGGTGTGGTACAATGATTTGGTACTAATAAAGTTACTAATTAAACGAAATAGTATTAATTAAGGTTTAATCCACACAAAATGGTTGATGATCCTTATGTAAGAGAAACTATGCAGGAAAATGTGTTTTATACATGGCATCCTGCAGCAGGATGTGTGTGGGATGAATATAAACTCAAGAGAAGGCACAGTATATTGATATGTATGATAATTGCAGTTATGATTTAATGTAATCCTTTTTGAAGAACCTTGGCAGTGTAACTGTGTCTCTCAGGTGAGACAGGTGACAGGTGGAAGACGTAGGCCAATCTACAAACTGTAGAGGTAAAACTCTAATAGCAGATGACATCTTGGAGCTGTAGTGCAGAAACAGCACATGAATGAGGAAAAATTAGTATGATAATAAATCAAGTATGAGTCATATTCCTGCAGTCAGGGAATCCATTTTAGTTTTCAAATTTAATTATTTTACATTGAAATTTACCACTGAGCAAATCAGATTTACAATTGAATTACTTACTGTCATTATGACCTTCAGTGTCCTCTGTAACAGCACAGGTATGGACTGCTCTTCTTTCTTCTTCTCTTCCTCTGTCTCATGTGTGTTCACGTTGCATGGGTGAAGGACAGCAGAAAATCTAGATATCTCATCTAAATGGCCACAGTGTGCAAACATGGATCCGATTAGGATTTTTGAAGTCAACCACATGCACTGCAGCTCTGTCTTTCATCAGGGTTAATATTTGTCTTTCATCAGGTGTCTTTGACAGTCACAGGACTTCCAGTGTTAGAGAAAGATGAGTCCTACTCCTGCTTTTTCATGGACAGTCACAGTCCAGCCATTGTCACCAACTCTGGGGTCACCTGCCATTCTCCTGAAACTAGCAAAGTACCCATGGTGCCTCCTGGACAGGGTGAGTGCTTTAACCCCAGACCTGACCATCTGCTGTTTGAACTTTTCAACTTTGCAACTGGAGGGTTTGGCTACATGTTGTGATGAGATTAATCTTTGAGCGTGTGTGTTTCTGTATGTGTGTTTGCATGCCCAGACATACAATATACATTTACAATTCAATCCCTGTGTTCCATTTTTCCTAAACCAGCTTAAACCGCAGGGAGTAATATTTACTGTAAAACAAACAACTCCTTATAAATTTTTTTAATCTCAACTTTTTATGCTTCATGATATGTGATTTGGTATTCCTAGATTTGGGTGGTTGTTTAGCGTGCTGAGAGCAAAGTGCTGTTTGTTATGGTCAGCAAGGATAAAAGAAGATTTAAGGGGCTTGTGAATAAAAAGCCTCTCTTAAGGTCATACTCACACAAAACACACACACAAAAACACACACACACACACAAACAAACACAGACGCTGGTTCCCATGCCTGCATTTCTGAAACTTGCAGCTTGTTGTAGTTCTCTGGAAGCAGGGATCAGGAAGAATCACCCTGGGGGGGTTTACTAAGATATGGACACACAGTCTGCATTTAAGGATCCATCTGTGGCTTACCTTTAATTAAAGAGGGTTAGTGCCAGCACTCACTTAATAATAAAAAAAAGCAAAAGACAAGGTCTTTAAGGGCAACTCCTTCTCACCTGTCTGCTGCTCTCTAGTGAAGCTTCTGAAAAACTCATTGTACAGTTGTACAGTCCGAAATGTATGGATTCAATTTTATTTATAGTATCAATTCATAACAAATGTTATCTCGAGACACTTTTCAGATAGAGTAGGTCTAGACCACACTCATAATAAGAGCAAGCAACAGTGCGACAGTGGCGAGGAAAAACTTCCTTTTAGGCAGAAACCTCGGACAGACCCAGGCTACCACATCTACCAGCAAGTGTTGTATGTAAAAACTTTTTAAAAGTAAATAAATAAATAAGTACAATATTATTGTAACTGATGGTCAGAACTATGAAAACAAGACCCACATTTAGTATTCATCATTTATTTCATCAAATATACCCATACATTGCAGCATCATGCATCTTTAAAACATGTGTTTGCGCCCTGCCTTGTTTATGTCTGCACTCTCTGGGCTGAGGATGGAGGAAGCACATGGGTTCTAATAGGCCTCTGTGATTTTGCTGTCTAGACCAAACCTTCTCCCAATCATTTTCTCACTGGGTTTTAAGAAACATCGTACTTTCTGAACCAGACATGATAAGCTTGGCCAAATATTTTCAGAGGGCCTTTCTTTCAGCATTGTGCTCAGGTGAAACATGTATTTACTCTCTCCATGTTGTGTTGTCCTTAGACTTTGTCACAGTCACCCTGTCTCTTCGATTTGGCAACATCACCGTCACAGCGAGGGATTTCACCTTCTATGACTGTACGGCTGTTAAGCAGCTGTCCGGCAGCATGCCGTGAGTTACCATGATTTATCAGCTCTGCTCTCCAGTTTCCTCCCAATCTGCTCTGCTCATTGCAGACCTTATAATCAAGTCGTATTCTCTCTGGGGCTGCTGTTTTTGTTGTTTTGTACCCTGTCTGTCTTAGTCTGTTTTGTACCATTTCTTCTCACGTGCTCTCCTGCTTTTAATACTGAGATGAGGAGTCCTCATCACATGGCTCCGCTGTGCTCCTTGAGTCTGGGTTTAACTGTAACCACAAAACCATACTGACTGGCTTAGTTTAGGGTAGTCTCCATTGTATAAGAGGTGAAAGACACTGGGCCTCATGCTTTTCAAATTTTTATTCTAAACGTGTTCCACACATTGTTTCTCTGCACACACTGCCCACACAAAGATGATCCTGAGCTGATTTAAATCAATCAATTGTACATGCCATTTAAGAACAAATGTGTTTGGACGAGTGGTTCTTTTCTTTAAATAAATGTAATGTAGTCATAACCCAACTAAAGAGCAAGTTTCAGTAGGCTCAAAATTAAGAAAATAATGAGCCCTAATACAAATGCATTAAAGTGTTACTTTAATTAACGTTACTGTGTTCAACGCTTGTTTAGTATCCTACCAGACCTGCTCACTTTATCAGCCTCTCTCTCTCTCTATCTCTCTCTCTCATCTCTCTCTCTCTCTCTCTCTCTCTCGGTCCTCTCTTCTTCCCATCAGAAACTGAGCCTCAATTAAATTAGATCACTGACCTTTCTTACCACAGTGTCCAGATTGGCAGCAATTGGATTATTAAACTACAGCAGCTGCAACTCTCTTTCTCTGTACCATTCTCTTTCCTCTCCCTTCTCCTAATTCTACTATATTTGACCAATACTTAGACTGATGACAAAATGTTTTGGTTCCATTTAGGTAAGGTTAGGGTAGTTATGGTTTCTCTTCTCTTTTTGTTTAGGTTGTAAATGTAATTGAAAATATGTTTACGTTATGTTTACGTTTTTTATCCGAACAATATGATTGTATTT
>JABXJD010001852.1:0-69907 GCA_013375575.1 Percina caprodes
ACACACCCACCTCACTGCATACATTTACACTGTGACGTAGGGCTGCACAATTGTGGCCAAAGCGATAATCGCGATTATGTTGATCAATATTGAGATCACGATGAATTAGTATGGTTATTTGTTGATTTTAACCAAAACTATTTTTGGTTGAAAGGGAATAACCTTGCCCCTTATGACCTCAAAAGTAACAAGATTCCAGATCGGCCCATCTCAGCTTTCATTTTCTCAAAGGCAGAGCAGGAAACCCAGGGCTCGGTTAACACCTATCACCATTTCTAGCTACTGGGGACCATAGGCAGGCAGAACGCATATTAATGTTAAACCTCCATGAAGTGACATTTCCAAGACATGGGACCTTTAAAAGTTAGGGCCGTCTGCTGCTAAAATGAATTCTTAGAGGGAACCATTCTTTTAGAAACCAGTATTAGGTTGTTTCCAGGGCCGGTTCGTTCTGCCCCAGCCATGCCACGTTGAAATGCGTCTCCAAAACAGTCTAACAGCAGGGAAGGCAAATGTGGCTCGCTGAATTTTTCAGGCAAGGAATCCCCCACACGTGACCAAGGGGAGCAAGGCAGGTAAACCTTTTTACTGCTCAGCCATATTGTAATGGAAACATCAGTCAAGTTGTTCCAGTTGGTTGCCTGATCATGGCTCTTCACGGCTTTGCTCAGCATGTCTACCCAGGAAACGCCCTATATGTGCAGTGCTGGCTCTGAGGAGGAGCAGGAATGGAAATCACAGGCTCGCTTTATCCCTGTATTTTGCCCACAATTACAATGGTGCCATACAGGGAATTGTATAATGCAAACTCTGAACAATTATATTGGTGTAACTCAAGGGTGACATATATGGAGTATATACTGTGTGAGACATACTGTGTGAGACATACTGTGTGACATCATTGTCAGGCCATGTGTGTGCACATGCATATTAGCTCTTATTTATTTAGTTGTAGACAACCTTTAATTGTAGCTGTTGTGCTGGGAAAACACGTCCAACCAAAGATGACTTGCTGGTGTGAAGAAGAGTTAATGAAGACATTTGGGAATTGAAGCAGTGCGTGTGCGTGTGTTTTTACTGGTCTCTAATTTACTCCCAGCTTGTGCATCTGTTACCTGACTCCGTCAAGGCCCACAGTTCCAGAGGAGTGGCGACCAGCATGTGAAACCAAATACACTTTTTTATCTTCATCTGCTGTTTACTAGTTGTGTAAACACATCCGCAACACAGCATGAGGAGACACATAAAATATAAATTCACTGACACTGGAACTGTCAGATGCTGAATATAGCCTCAGTGTTAACAAGTATTGTAAAAATTGATTGGAGTTTAAAGTCTGAATTCACTGTGTAACGTGTATTTACACGTGTTTTTTTCTGTTGTCAACATTTATGTAGCGCCATCAGCCGAGATGATACATGGAGCTGCTGCTGTGAGTCTGGCTCTATCTCAGCTGACCAGCTGGGAGAACATAGTAATGACTAGGCTGCTGTCATGCCACTGTGCTGATACCAGTGTGTGGGAGAGACTGTGTAAATAGACTGTCAATCCTTCAATATGACTCCCATAACCACTATAGCATCCTACACACACACACACACACACACACACACACAGACAAGAGGAGGAAGATAAAGTACAGGGAGTTGTTGTGGAGCTTTAAACAAGCAATCCAAATACAGTACGTTCTGCCCCATGAGGGTTTCAGACAAAGAAGGCAAACATGGTTTGGGACTGAACCACATCAACACAATGAAGTGCTGCTGTGAGAAGTCACTCCCTTTAATGGGTCTTCCAGATTCGGGACTGCAAGATTCAAAATCTTTTCATTGGATGCATGTATGTGGATTTCACAGGTTTTCTGCAGTTTTGTTTTGTTGACTCACCATAGACTGATTTAAAAATGGCCACATTTAAACACATTGTCTAACTCCTCTTTTTTATGGAGAAAACAACTGGTAGGACTTTTATTAATAAAATGCAGTATAGAAATAAAAGTTAGCACGAGTAAGAATGAGAGCAGTAATCAGGGCCAGTTATGACGTTAAATGACTTTAGGACAGCAGACAAATACATATACTCCCCCCGCCACTGTAGACAAGAGCAAACAGAGATGTGTTTGTTCAGTCTATGGCAGAGTAAGGGTGTGGTTGTATTCGGTTGCTAAAGTGTATTGTCCTGTCTATGTATTTGTAGGCCAGCCAGAAACATACACACAGACATACACAAACAAATGATTATCCTGTTGCAACCTGCAAGAGTAGGGGCATATACTGAGCTGAGTGGCTCTGATCCTGCATGGGTAGAGGTGTGTGTGAGAGGGTGTTTGTGTTAGTTCCTCTTTTTTGATCTGTTAACTATGAGCTCTGTGAGGAACTACAGTGCAGTAACACTACTACTCATCTGTCTGTGTGTGCATCTCTGTGTTCTATACATTTTGTTAATGTAAAAACTAAGTGAGCACAAAATTGCTTGTCAATCTTTTTGAAAAGATTTTGAGTCAAGTCTGAGATCTGCTCTTGTTTCCTCAAGGGCGTCATGTACTGTATAAGTGTTGCATATGCATGATAAGCTTGTATAGCTTGTAATGTCTTAATCTTCACGGAAACATGGTTAAACAGTGGAATACCGGACAATGCTAAGCGGGACGCCACACATTCCGGGCGGATAGAACACTAGATGGCTCGGTAAGACCAGAGGTGGTGGATTGTGCATTTACATTAACAAAGCTTGGTGCACAAACTCTGCTATTGTTGGGAGACATTGTTCAGCTAACCTTCAGTTTCTCATGGTTAAATGTAGACCGTTCTATCTACCACGGAGTTCACTTCCACTATTATCACTGCAGCCTATATTCCCCGGATGCTGATGCCAAGTCTGCTATGAAAGAACTTCGCAGCCATCAGTAAACAACAGACCGTTCACCGGAAGCTGCGTTTATTGTTGCGGGTGATTTTAATCATTCAAATTTAAAGTCAGTGCTACCAAAGTTTCACCAGCATGTTTCTTGTCACACCAGAGGAAACAAAACTTTAGCCCATGTTTACACAAACATGGCTGGAGCTTACGCGACACCCCTCCCCCACCTGGGACAGTCAGATCACCTTTCTTTGTTCCTCACCCCAAATATGCACTTTTCATCAATCGCGTGAAGCCATCAGTGAAGACCATCAAGCTGTGGCCTGCAGGAGCAGATTTATCACTTCAGGAAAGGTTTCTACGCACAGACTGGAGTATGTTTGCTTCTCAAGCCACCAATGGCTCTCACACGGACATTGACTGCTACACCTCCTCTGTACTGGATTATATCAACACCACCATTGACAATGTTAAAACCCAGAAGCAGATCACCACATACCCAAATCAGAAGCCATGGATGAACAGGACAGTGCGACTCCTATTGAAGACACACAATACTGCCTTCAGATCAGGAGATGCACTAGCCTATAGCACATCCAGAGCAAATCTGAAAAGGGGCATCAAAGAGGCCAAGCACTGCTACAAGCTTAAGATAGAGGGACACTTTTCCAACGCTGACCCTCAACGCATGTGGCAGGGCATTCAGGCCATCAGTAACTATAAACCCACTCACTCCACCCCACAGCCACTGATGTCAACTTCCTGAACGAGCTGAATGACTTTTATGCTCGCTTTAAAGAGACAACAGAGAAACTGCCACCAAGCTCAAATCCTCAGCCGACCACCCGCCAATCACACTCTCCTACACAGATGTCTGCAAGGCACTGAGCAGGATCAGCACACACAAGGCTGCTGGACCAGATAACATCCCTGGATGCGTACTCAGGGCATGTGCGGAGCAGCTCGCTGGGGTTTTTACAGACATTTTCAACCTGTCTCTTGCCCAAGCAGCTGTACCAACATGCTTTATATGCACTTCCATTGTGCCAGTGCCAAAACACTCCAGCCCAAAGTGCCTTAACGACTACCGCCCTGTAGCACTCACACCCATTGTAATGAAGTGCTTTGAGCGGCTGGTCCTGGCACACCTAAAAGATCGCTACCATCCACATTGGACTCACATCAGTTTGCCTACCGTAGCAATAGGAGCACAGAGGATGCTGTTTCCATGGCACTGCACTCTGTGCTCACACATCTGGACAATAAGAACACTTATGCACGAATGCTGTTTGTTGACTTCAGCTTAGCATTCAACACTGTCATCCCGGCTAAGTTAATAGCCAAACTTGGAGACCTGGGCATTAACACCTCCACGTGCAACTGGATTTTGGACTTTTTGACCAACAGACCCCAGAATGTTCAATCAGGCTCCTACTGCTCCACGTCCATTACACTCAACACTGGTGTACCACAGGGCTGTGTGCTAAGCCCGTTTCTCTACTCCTCTTCACCTCTGACTGCAAGCCTGTGTACGAATCTAATTCCATCATCAACTTTGTGGACGACACTACGGTGATTGGTCTCATCAGCAACAACGATGAGACTGCCTATAGGAGGAGATCAAGCACCTGGCCACATGGTGCACTGAAAATAACCAGCTCCTCAACACACCACCAACGAAGGAGCTCATCGTGGACTTCAGAAAGGAGTCAAGAGGCACGCACGACATCCTCCACATCGATGGAATGGCTGTTGAGCATCCACATCTCGGCGGAAATGACCTGGTCAACCAACACCTCCTGCTTGGTCAAGAAGTCTCACCAGCGCCTTTTCTTCCTGAGGACACTGAGGAAGAATCAGCTCTCCTCGACTATCCTGGTGAACTTCTATCGCTGTGCAATAGAAAGCCGACGGCAGAGAGAAGCCGAGTCGCTTTCTACCACACGCTGTCTGAAACACCACGTTACCAGAAATCTGGTTAAGTACCACAAACAGAAGTAAAAACAAACCTGAAGCTGAAGAAGCCCTAAACGTTAACGTAAAAGACCCGCGGACCTGAGAGAGAGAGACCGTGTTGTGTGAGTGAGCAGCGTGTGTGTACGGGCGGTGCGCACGGTAATAGTAACTGTTTATATCTGATCTTGCACTACTTACCTTGACTGATATTTCAATCTGCACTGCCGACTGTTTATTTACAGTACCAATTGTTTACATATACATCTGCAATATCGTACTTTAACTGTAATATGCAATTACTCTCCACTGCACTTTAATTTGGATAGTTTCTGCCCAAACTTTATTTGTACTACCTTTAAATCCATTGTTATACTGCTCATTTTAGCCTAACTTATTATATATCTATCTGTAAAAATTCTGTTTATAGTAATAGCCATCTGTATATTATATTCAGTACATATCCACCTGTAAATCTTGTTCACAATACTTGTTATCTATATTATATTCATAGGATAATCTAGCTGTAAAATTCTGTTTATAATAGTATTCATTCTATATTTATTCAGTACATACCCATCCTGCACTATGGAACCATTGTATATCCTGCACTTACTGCTATTGCACTTCTGGTTAGACCCAAACTGCATTTCGTTGCCTTGTACATGTGTAATGACAAAGTTGAATCTAATCTAATCTAATACTGAAAAAATGAAAGATTTAAGTCATTAAAGTTTACAATGGCTACAAAAGGCTTTATAATTGTCTTTATGACACAGCTTTTAACGTTAAGTATTTCTGGAAATGAAGTGGATTAATTTTAATGTAGCAAGCAACGTGAACAGAAGTTTTACGATAATGCAAAAGAGTGTTCTTCATTAAAGTGTGGACCTGTTTTTAAGCAATAAAATTAAGATATTAAAGGGTTTAGGCTGATCGTATGTTCTAATTGTTCATGTTTATTATGGTACCAGCTTTATTCAGTAACCTTAATGTCTTCTTGCATTATCCTCCATAGCAGTCTCAAAACATGAAACAATTAAGCGCCCATATTATGCTCATTTTCAGGTTCATAATTGTGGGAATGCTGTGGAACAGCATTCCAACTATTGTTATTCGGTTCTTTATTTGTTCTTCCTTCTTTTTATTCCGTACGTTTTTTGGCTCTCTGTAACTTCTGCATTCTGTCAGCTATTTAAACCGTTCAACTTTTACAATCTTCAGCTCTTTCAGCAGATGATGGGACTTCTTCTACTATTTATACTTTTTCAAATATTAAGCTTTTAAACAATTTTTTTTAACATTAAAGTCAATGAGAGCATGCTTCAAATCCTTCAAATCTTCTGCTCCCAAAATTTTCAGCACCTTCATACTTTCAGACCGACAGGCGATTCACAAACTATTCAGCTATCCGGCTCTATCTTTTCAGATTGATATATTTTACAGTTTTGGTGAAAAGCAGTTTAAGTACATTTTAGGATTTTTCTGCGTTTATAATGAGTGTGTATTGCGTAAGTAGAGTGAGGAGTGATGTCACTAGAGTGGAGCGCAAAAAAAATGTCTTGGTTATCTCTCGATAACTTGCTCCCACGCCAACAATTCTAACTTTTCATGGACAATTTATACAGCAAAACGCAGGTATTCTTGTCAAGTTTCAGCCAATGTGCACATTCTTGCGATATGAATTATACTTTTTGTTCAGCAAGCTTTCAAAGGACAAGAGTTCAGGATCTTTCTCCATTCACTGCCATGTTAAACATCGTCCACATTTCTGAGCAAAACACAGAGCGAAGCTCTTTTTTAAATCGCTGATACGCCCACATTTTTAACCTCTTTAGCTCTGTGTCAGTAAGACCTAGGGTCACACTGACACAAGAAACAAAAAATTTAGAGTGTTAGCTTCCTAATGACCTCGGGACCATCCCAGAGGGCCAAAGTATGTGGGAACTGTAGCAATTTTTTGGGGTAAAAATTTAGGCGAGAAAAACATGTATTTTGAAGTGATTTTATCCACATGATATCACGTATTCATTTATTGCAATGACCATTTGTTTGAGAGGTTGTTCAGTGTCTGAGGAGCTGCGGTTTCCAATAGGTGAAGCAGCTGCATTGTTAACTGATTCCAGATCAAAGAGATGACATCACAGAGATTACAAACACGGCCTTTGGTTATAGTAACCAAGGAAACCGTAATCTGTATGTCCGTCTGTCTACATCTCTGTCTGTCTCTCTCTCTCACACAGAAAAAAAGAGAGATGAGCTGTGTCCCTGTGTGTGTCAGTAGCATAGTGTGTCCCACACGCACACGCACACACACGCACATTATATATTACAATGTATAGCTTGCTGAACAGATGTTATGGTGGTGGCGTAGTGTTTATGACACAGGCCCTCTGTGTGGGAGACCCGGGTTTGATTCCCACATCAATACCTCAACCAATGTATTCTCCATGTAGACAGTTAACCCACTGTAGTACATCAACCCTGACAAAGCATTTAACCCCATTATGATTTTTTTATTATTCAGTACATTTTTTGGTTGTCGGTATCTTGGTGTTATTCAACTTAATTAAAACCATTCCTGTTTTTTCTATTCTCACTACTTCAACATCTTCTTACTGATTTAAGCTATTCAACCAGGTTAGCTTTAGCATTTCAAATTTTTTTAATTTTTCCACCTTTTTACATTAGTGATGTTATTCAACTTAATTAAAACCATTCCTATATTTTCAACTATTCATACAACTTTTACTAATTTAAGCTATTCATCAGGTTAGCTTTATCAATTCAGCATTTTTCAACTATTCCCACTGCTTCAACATCTTCTTACTGATTTAGCATTTATCCATTTAATTTTTTTGTTTTCCACTTTGCATTAGTGGTGCAATTAATTATTAAGCCATTTCTACTTTTTAATCTATTTTTACTACTTAAGCTTCTTCTTACTGATTTAAGCTATTAAACCAGGTAAGCTTTAGAATTTAATTTTTTTTAATTTTTCAACATCTTTTTAACATTAGTGGTGTTATTCAACTTAATTAAAACCATTCCTAGTTTTTAATCTATTTTTACTACTTAAGCTTCTTCTTAATGGTTTAAGCTATTCAACCAGTTTAGCTTTAGCAATTCAGCTATTCAGCATTTTTCAACTATTCTCACTACTTGAACATCTTCTTATTGATTTAAGCTATTTATCCAGTTTAGTTTCACCTTTTTTACATTAGTGGTGTTATTCAACTTAATTTAAACCATTCCTAGTTTTTGATTTAACTATTTATCCAGTTTAGCATTTCAATTTTTTCTACAACTTTTACTGATTTAAGCTATTCAACCAGGTTAGCTTTAGCAATTCAGCTATTCAGCATTCCCACGCATTTTCTGCAGGAAATGCATTTTCTACTGTATTTTGAGCTTGTACCAGAATAGGTTTACGTGGTTTAATTTTCAAAAACACAATCATCATTTCAGTTTTCTTATCCACTGTAACAAATGGCAGATATTTAGTTTAATGTATTCCACGGTACTGTAGAGGCCAAACCACTCTTAACAAAACCCTTTTGCATTGGCAGCTTTTCAGGTAGAAGGTAGCACAGGAAGTGCAAGTCTTGGCTTAAATCCTGCCCAGCTTCTCTCAAAACATTAATTATTCTCAGGCTGAAATCTGTCATGTACTACTTCAGTATGGTCAGTAAATAACTGCTATGCTACACACACACACACACACACACACACACACTGGTAGTTGCAACCAGCAGGAGACTGATGGGGATTGGGAGGGTGTCTATTGTGTTTTTAATGTAGTTCTTATGCCCTTGTTTTGGAACAGAAGGCGTAAGAGGTGGTCACACAGAGCAAACTAACCCCTTATATACACACACACACACAAATTCACATTCACTCACTGTTTTTTTCCCAGCCTCCCTTGTCCTGTCAATGGGGAGGAAAATGGATGTAGAACAGGACCACTGGTGCGTTTTGATTGCACCACGACAGTTGGGATGATTCATAAATCAAGCCCACGACCTGTCTTTTCTAGCTTCTAATCATCCTCCACCCTCCCACCTCTTTACACATCCTCTTGTCTTTACCTTGGTTGGTTGGTATTTTGGTTTGGACTAATTGCACTGGGAATTGACTGTCACAGTGTTGTGTGTGTGTGTGTGTGTATCAGTTTATCAGTGCCTGGGCAGTTGTATAACTAACGTGTAATCTTATTGATCCCATTACCAACAATGTTGAAGCAGTGCTCCATCTACAGTACACTGGTGTCAAAGGGGCCCTATGTTGTGGTGTTAAATGTTGGACGGGTAGCTTTGCACTTCAGAAGGTACATCACAACATTTTGGGAAACATGCTTATATGAAGATTGATGTCAGTTTTGTCTTTGTATGTCCAGTAAAGAGATACTGGCATGATTTTATTCTAGTTAAGAGAAGACTGGGAAAACTGCGAACATTATTCTATTACAAGTGAAAAGACTGAATCTGCAAACATGCTAGCATCTCTGTGAAGCTGTAGTTGGCTGTTCTTTAAGGTGAATGCTAACGTCAGAATGCTAACATGCTTACAACAACGCTAACATACTGATTTTAAGCAGGAAACCATGGTCATTATTTTAGCCTGGTGTGCTAACATGCTTATAAATGGTAGGTACCACTGAAGTTATAACAATTTATCCTGTGGTGAATACACTGTTGTCAGTTTATTAGGAACATCTAACTAAAACTAATGCAGTGTAATCCAACAGTCCAACAATAAATCCTTTTATATAAAGGTTAATATATTCTGATTTTGTTGAAATTGTTTTAGAGAGGTGTTGATTCAACTGTGGTTTTGATTTTGGAGGAACTGTGTTGCATTATACAGAGATGTTTCTGTTGCCCCAACCTCATGATATAAATGGGGTAAACCGGTAAACTTTGGGTTAGGGTTATTGGTTATAATTTGCTGGCCCTTGGAATAAAAAACAGAAAAGAGTAGTAGAGGTATAAAACAAACAGATCTGTTTATATCTTCATGTTAACATTTTGAGGTAGTGCCACTTCTGTTCATTAATTAACTATTTAAAGTCTGCTTACTATTTGTATCTGTAGTAATATTCGATATATAATGTTTTTTTCATGGGTAAATAGATTTGTTATTTGGTACATATGTTTCATCCTCTCCCTCATTTAAGTGCAAGATGCTGATTATATGCTACATAAAAAGATGCCAATGACCTGTGGTGGTGTTATTGCTTTTCAGTGGTATTTGTACTTCATAGTTTGTCTTCCTTTCCTCTGTGTAAATAGCCACCTCTCACCATTGAGGGACCCTCTACTGCCATTGTTGCTCAAACCGGGGACTCCAGGCCAGGGACAAACCTCATCTTTTCATCGGAGGAACACATTGAATCAGGTCAGATTCTCTTTGTTCAGCTCTTTGTACCAAATACTGAAATATTTGGGTTGATATCAGTGAAAGTTGCAGAAATCCTGGCTGCCCCTCCAAACTATGTGGTGTTGTGTTCCTGGCTAGTTGAAATTAAAGTCCTGACTGCTGCCTGGCTTTTCAAGGTCAGGTCACTCAGACCTCATTTAGATGTGAATGATGTTCCTTCGGGTGAATTCAGAGCAGACGTGTGTGTGCTTGTGAGTGTGCGTGTGGTAACCCATGTGCTCAAGAGCACAATGATAATAATGACTTTTAGGGAGGGTAGATGTGTGAGACTTGACTAGATTTATTTACCATTGGACAAATGTACACTCACTGAGACATAAACTTCACACTACTCCTGCATAAATGTTTGTGCATGTATGATCTGTGGGCCTCAGTACTGATACTAAAACAATGCTTTCAAATATGTACTTTTCAGTTCCTCAAGTATTAGCTAATGTACCTTTTTTTTTTTTTTAAGATTATTTTTTGGGCATTTCCACCTTTTAATTGGCAGGACAGGTAGGTGAGAGAGGGGGGAAGACATGCAGGTAATTGTCACAGGTCGGACTCGAACCCTGGACCTCTGCATCGGCGTAAACCCCTATGTACATATGTGCGCCTGCAAATTTTTTGGCTTAACCCAAACACCAGGGGCCCATTTCAAGGAAGGAGGTTTAACAAACTCTGAGTCTATCCCTGAACTCTGAGTTGATTTACTCTGAGATGGGAAACTCTGAGCTTTCTGTTCCAGAACAGCTGATTTGAGTTAGATCAGTCAACTCAGAGTAGGTTGACTCGGCTTGGCTCAAATCGGTAGTTATCTGGAAATGAAAATACATCTATAGTTGGGGCCTCACTATCATCTCCCAAGGTATGGTTATCTCCCTCTGAAGTAATACAGCTTCTTCAAGTATAGTATAATATAGCGTCAAAAAAAAGCTAAAATATGCCTGATACAGGCTGAATGAATGAATGAGATAATTTAAGAGTGCTGTGAGAGGAGGAGACTGAGAGAAAACTTGCTCCCGACCAGGTGAGGTTCACAGGCTCAGTTACCATAGTAACTGACTCTGAAGTAAAGTTACCTCTCTTTCTGAAACGGGCTAGGGTTCCCCCTCTCATCTCAGGGTTAACCAACTCAGAGTTTCCATTAAACCTGCTTTCTGAAACGGGCCTCTGAACATAGAATTTAGAATAAAATTATCAAAATTGTTATTTACATCATAGACAAGACAACCATTGCAGGTTAATACTAAAGAATATAAAGGTGGTATACATTGTAACCCTGTCAATGTCATCATATGCCCTACAAGTGTGTGGCAGTTTCTCAAACCTCATTTGTTGAATACCTGTTTTAAGCAGCCACCACATGGCTGAAAAGATCCACAAAACTATGGCTCAACTTCTCTCCAAAACACTGCACTATAACACTTCAACTTTAGCTTAAACAGTCTACCCCACTGTGTGCTTCTCTGAGGAAAAAAGTCATGCTCTTTCCAAACGTAGATAAATTCTCAAGACCTTTTGAACATTTTACATTCCCTATTGTCTAGTGTAACAGAAATGATTTAAACCACATTCCTTCATGTTCTCTTTTAAAAGCATGTTGTGCCATGCAGCTTTTACTGTATATTCCCAGCAGGAGGAGGCTGGATCTATGAGGGAAATGTTCTCTGTGTGTGCATTTGACTTTGAATGCCAAGAGCTTGAGAGATGCTGCACTAGTTAAAGGTGCAGTAAGCGATGCTGCGCTAAGATCGTTGATATTTGAACTCAACTGCCAAACAAATGCACCATCCCTTCAAATCTACACCCTTCTAGATTCATGGATTCCCGTAGCAACCACTTCTGTTAGTGTCACTGCTGACTAAACAACATATGGCAGAATCGAATTAGAATTAGCTTACATTAGATTGTAGATTAGCAAACTACTGTCACCACTGCTCTAAAGCCAACCAGTTGGAAGCAACCATCACAAACCATAGCAAATAGACGAAGAAAAACAGGCCGCTGGTTGGTTGGTTTGTGTACAACAACCATAGCAACGCACAGAGCTGTCAACCGTAAGGCGTAAACAGGCAAGAGGCTGTAAACTGTCACAAACTGCAGTAAAAACCTGATTGAGACGCAGATTCTGAATCTGCGGTGTACAGGTCAAAAAATGTTTCTAAAACCTGAGTAATAGTGGCATATCACACAAATTAGAGCCCGATCAATGACGGATTTTTAAGGCTGATACTGATACAAATCTTTCCTTATTTAAAAATCCGATATCCAGATATATTGGCGATATTTAAAAAAATAACATCTCCAGAAACACGTAACAAAACATAAACAGATTTCCCTAACATTAGTTATTTGTAGGTATTTATGAGTTCTCACTAAAATGATATGATAATAATTTGTTTTGTCGCAACAGAACAGAGGAACATCAAAATATATAAAAGTTCTGATAAATAAAATGTATAAAATTTCAAACAAGATATTAAAGTATGAAACAGTAACAAAAATAATCACAGTTAGCAACAGGGACGTTGTAGAGCGCCCTCTGGTGGACAGACTATGCAACGCCAACACTCAAAACACGATTGACGTCCGTTTTTATTTTATTTTTTAAATATTCCTTCATCATTCATCAGAATCATGTATTTGTCATGATTTGAATGAATTTTATTTTTTTTATCTGCCAAATACCGATCAGGAGATGCTTAATATCAGCCGATAATATTGGCCAGCCAATATTATCGGCTGATATTATCGGTCAGGCTCTAGTCTAAATCAGAAAATGCTACTCACTAATTAAGCTGTGAAAGAGGGGCCAGCTTTGAACACTGTTTAAAAACACCAACTGACAAATCCTTCAGAGAATACCTTTTAAGGTAACGATTATAAAATATAAAGTCAGAAGTTATTGCAAACGTTACTCCCAAACATTTTTAGTCATGTCTCTTTTTGGAAGCTAGGCAAATTTCAAGGCACCCCAACGTGTAAATTAAATGGATTTTTATTACTGGAAAAACTAACATCAATGACATAATATAAGGTGGTTGGTCTGCTTAGGTGGCAGTAGCCCAGTTATGTAATTTGGCTTGGGAACCGGAGGGTGGCCAGTAGAAGTCCAGCACCACGATGGCAAATTAGCACCAGCCAATGGCGGGTACTTGTTCAAAGTGGCGGGTGACTTTGCCTTGTATACCAGCCACAGTGGGTGGTTTTCAGCGCAATTCCGTGTCATCGGTTTAAAAAAAATGTGGCAGCATATCCCTGGCTTTTTTTGAATAAGTAGCAAAGGGAAAACGAGGGAATGGTTAGCCTACTAGGGTTGGGCAATGTCCCCTAAATTGGCAGTTGATCAGACATACATTTAAATGCCCTCTGTAAATATACAGTATTACATACCGCCACTGGTAGGGGCAGTACATTACAACTTGACCTACTTTCACTTAACTACGGTGCCGTAAATTCTAGCCTCACTCAGATCTCCATGATCATGATAACGACAGTACAGAGCCTTTAACAGAGCGACAGTAATAACCTAATATACCAACATTACTGAGATTAAACTACATTCTGGGTTATATTTGCAATGAATAACAACTGAATAACGCATTCAATAAACAGAAACCTAACTCTTGCAGCGCACATGAACAGATGCCCAATATTAGCTCACACATAAAATGGCACCCTCGTGAATTAGCCTACTGTTGCTAACGTACATTCATAAATCCTACATAACATCAGACTTACTTATTGATGCACGCACGCAGTAGTATCCACAAAGTTATTCTGATAAGGGGATAAAGGAAAGTGATAGCATTCCACGTTAACGCCTTTCCTCTCACGCTCAAGACCGCTGTGTTTAAGCCAGGTGCAGAACGTGGTGGCGTGGCATCACCATGGATGATGATGATGTATCGTCAATCGGCACAACCCTATAGCCTACTTTACAGATGACCAGCCCATGCACTGTACTTACTCTCAAACCTACTCGTCTTCAGAAAATGCAAACAATTTGTTCGTTAGAGGAACAACTAACCTTAAATTAGAGGAAATAAAAGACCACAAGTCATCCAAGTCTCATATCAAGTGCACTGCCAAACAACTGGCAAAGATGGGACCCCAGGAGCAGAGTGTGGCAATAAAGGCTTTCATTTTTTTCACATCACTTTTTATTTGCTTATATTAATAAAATATGTATTAATAATACAAAATAATGTACTGAAGCAATTCAAAATATGCTAGTGCACTTTCTTTTATAAATTTGAATTCCGGAAAAAGTGGCTGGTAAAATTGAGCATCCTGTGGAGTTGCAAAAGTTAATTTCCTAACCTGTCCAGCACGGATCAGTCTGCACAGATCTGGCAGCTGCCTGTTAACCTTCTGGGTACTTCTGAGGTGCACTTGAGCAAGGCAACAAACCGCTTTGGGGGTCTGTTAATGCTGCCTGGTAGGCTATCACTCTGACATCTGTACACAACAATTAATTCCTACTACAGGTAGGTAGGTAGAGTAGGTGTGTGTGTGTGTGTGTGTGTGTGTGTGTGTGTGTGTGTGTGTGTGTGTGTGTGTGTGTGTGTGTGTGTGTGTGTGTGTGTGTGTGTGTGTGTGTGTGTGTGTGTGTGTGTGTGTGTGTGTGTGTGTGTGTGTGTGTGTGTGTGTGTGTAAAAAATATAATTCCACCAGAAGATTAATAATGTTCTTCTTCTCATTGCTTACACACCAGATCACCTTTTTAAACAAATCTGGTTATATGGATTGACAGCTAAACAAACAGAAGAGGCGAACACACACAGCTTTCTTCAAACTGCACCAAAAGGTGTGAAGGCAAGTGCTTAAATGATAGGAAAATCATTTATAAATGTAATTCAGAGACAGATTGGTGAGAAATATAGGGGGAACATCAGAGACTAGTGTTCAGGAAAGACACACAGTTCTATCACAGAGGGAGATTGAAAGATGTGTGTCTTACAAGATGGGTAATGAAGAGGAGACGTTACTCTTCTCCTCTTACCATTCCCTCCTTTCCTCTGCATCTCTAATGCACGTGTCCTTCAGCACATTGTTAACCTTGCTTGTAAAACAGGCGAAGTGAGAGAGACGGTGATATCTCTCCTTCTTTCTCTACTGCACATGCACACACGCACACACGCACACACGCACACACACACACACACACACACTGTCATTTGGGAAGTAAACAACATTTGTGCACTCTAGACCGGAATGTGCAGAGAACTCATCTATTTTTCTTTTTTAATTTACATCTCCTCGCTATGACATTCCTCTGTGTGTCAGTTCTGTCAGACCAGCATGCTTTGCTCCAGCCGGCAGTGTCTTCATACGGGTGCGCTCACCAAGGGTGGCCCAAACCGCGATGGCAAGTCCACCTTCAGGGTGGTCTAATGTGACAGAGCAGGTTTGTTGTGAGAGATTACTCATAGCATCAGACAGTGTCATGATTCTTCGACTGTATTGCACTGAAAGGTAACTCGCTGCAGTTGTCATGGTGTTACATTAGATTATGTGAAACATGGTGGCTTCACAGGGCGCACACACACACACACACACACACACACACACACACACACACACACACACACACACACACAGACACAGTCTTCCCTCCCTAATTATACATCCAGAAATATTAGCCACATTTACACTGTAAGCAGCTCTTAAAATCCCTCTCCTGAGCTCCATAATTGGCTCTTGGGTTGTTTTCTTCTCCCAGCCTGCAAGACTAAAGCTGGAGTAAAGCAGCAGCAGACATGGTTTCATCCAAGAGAAATCAATGGCATTTAACAGAGCCTGGTGAAGAGAGGTGGCCTGCTGTGGAAGTCAACAGGAATGTTTAATATAGAGATTGTCCCCAAGTCATGCCCTTTATTATTTCATTAAACAAACCCACATCCAAAAGAAAACGTTTGAATGAGTGTCTCTGCTGGCTCTGCAGTAAAACCAACCAGTTCGGAGCAGCCATCACAAACAAAAGCAAATGGACAAGGTTAAACTGACCTGCTGAAAACCGTAAAACAGCAAAGATAACGTTATTACTCACTCGTCCATAACGACGAGAGGCCTTACTAGTTTTTATTCCTTTGAAATCTCAGAGGTTTCTGCAGCGCCTCAACAGGGCTCTTCCTCCTTTCCTGATTATACATTATTTATTTTCAATTTGTATTCTTCAGTCCTTTTCCTCTTTTGCTGTTTATCTGCAAACTTTTCTTGTTAACTCCTGGCCCAGCAGCTGCCTCCCCCTTAGTCCCCATCACTTGCTTTCACGTGCCGCCTACGCTGATTGGCTGGAATAGTGTTGTTTGGCTCGAGCGCACCATTCCATTTGTTTTGCATTTACACAACCAGGGCTGTGTAGGAACACCAGCTTTTTCCCATACACACAGAAAATAGAGAGCTAGGTGACCGTGAGGAGATATTTGATTATTTTGACAAAGTTGGATTAACATCATTTACTTACACCTTTGTCTATCAAATGGTTTCATTGTGACTGTATCATATTTGTTTGTTCATCCTTCTGTTTTGCAGAACAGTTTGTTCACAAATAATTGGGTATATTTGGTTTAACCCTCCAGGGATTCCGACTGTGTGAGTGCCTGATTCCATGTTTGTCAAGGTTATCAACCTACTATGTATCTCCTGTGGGAATGCCTGGGGCTCTTTATGGTTTCATGGCTTGTCAATCCTGTGGAGTGGCTGGCAGCTCTTCTGGTTTCTAACTTCTTTAGGATAATGATTTATTTATTCATTGTGATTTATTGTTGGAGAAGCTCATTTAGTCTTTACTGCACACTGTTGCAATCTGGTAAAAAGAGCAGTGGCCCTCAAACTGTTTTACGTCTTCTTGCTTACCTTTTATGTGTTATGCAACATGCCTGGCTCCATAAGCAACACATACCTAATGTTTTAATGAAGGGAACACTATGGAAAAGCAGCATTAGCCACATGGGACCACAAAGAGGCTCTTTGTGTAGTGAGAGGACCAGACAACACAGCAGTCACACTAACATTTACCCTTCACTCTCTCTGCTGCCCTTGTTATTGCCCAAGCAGGCACAGAAAGGAGCCTGTGTGTGTGTGTGTGTGTGTGTGTGTGTGTGTGTGTGTGTGTGTGTGTGTTGCCTCTATTCCTTACTTCAAAAACACACACTGCCTTTAATATTTTCCTCAGTTAACAGCTGCTCAGAAAGAGAGCAGTGTCGAGGGAGAGAGAGGGGAGAGAGGGAGCTTTTAGGTGAGTACCATCTCAGTAGGTTCAATGTTTCAATGAGGACAGTTGGAGGCTAATTCTTTACTGAGCTCTGTCTCATATCAGTACAGCTCATTGTTTCCAGAACCTGAAAGTTTTTTTGTAGAGCAAATCATCTTAGTTTACTGATGGTCAGTAGGGCAAATTCCACATAAGTGTAACTTATGGTGGCAATAAACCCTGTTCTGATTTCACAAAATAGGTCAAGCTAATCCTAAGAGCACCGTCTGCTGTACTACAAGGTAAACTACTTTGTGTTGGGAAGTAACGTAATACATGTTAAAAGCGTTACGTATTCTTCGGAATACAAATTATGAGTAACTGTATTTCATTACAGTTACAATTTAAATAGTTGGTGTATAGAATAGTTACATTGTTGAAATCAATATATTACATGACGATACTTCTCTGCTTCACGTGTTTATTCACTATTAGGATACTATGCATCCTGATAAAGTTCCCTTGGCGTTGAATTAAAACAACCCCATATCATCACATACCCTTCACCATACATGAGGAACATGAGGAACTTTCCGTAAGATCATCTCTCAATGCAAATCAAACCAGCTATTATGCTAACTGAAATAAAACCATGCCAATCTCTAGGTATGGTGAAGGGTATGTGATGACATGGGGTTATTTTAATTCTAAAGGCCAAAGAAACTTTGTCAGGATGCATAGAATCCTGGATCCATGAAATAACTGGCTTTTAAAAATAAAAATGTGCTTGCCTCTATGGGAACTTAAGGGTGTGTATACTTATGCCCCTGTATTTTAAGGAAGAACATTTATTTATTTACAATATATTATTCATTCACAAAGAAAATTGGTGTCCTTTTTAAAAGGTTGGATTTTCCAAACATTTTTTAATTAAGGCATTAAGATCAATTTCCAAAAGATGTTTTTTTTTAAATTCCTCTTTTTAATCAACTTAACATGGGTGTGTAAACTTATTCCAGCCACTGTATAACTGTGCATTGCAACCTCTGCTTGCCAGCAACCAACCTCCTTTCAGCGCCCAAATTTCTCCACCTCCAACCTGAAGCATCTTAAATTATAAGTTATAATAATAATATGAAGTTATTTTATTTATTTTTTTTTTTTTTTAATTAGCCAAGGGTAGTTGTCTGCTGTAGTTTCACTGGTCACCTTTCTATGTTATAGTTATAGTATCGTTTGAAATGCTAGCTAAAATTAGCTTGACTGTGGTTAGATTTTTGTAGTAGGCTATGCCGTTTGAGACTACAAATACAGAAATTGACCTATACGCATTTAGGCAGTTGGAATAGAAGACCATACCAGAATAGGTATGTTTAGTAAGCAGTATTTGATGGCTGCATTCCTACTCAGATTCAGTGACCAAATACGTTACAAATAACATTTTTTGGCATGTATTCTGTAACGGAATATGTTTTGAAAGTATCCCTCCCAATACTGACTACATTAGTCAAACGAAGTCTTCCACAACATACACACGGCTTTGAAGTGCATTTCTGCGATAGCCCAGCTTTCTGTAGTTTTCCTCCAGGCTTTTCTTTTGTCTCAATTTGAATGAAATAGATAAAAGCAGCTTTGGAACAAGCGTGACTTTTGTTTTACTTGTGTGAATTATTCTTTATCTCAATTCATGCCGTCCAGGATTAATTTGTCTTTGCTTTGACTTCTGTGAAGTCAGAGGTATCTATTTTTACAATACCTTCATATCTACTTGATATTTTACCGGGGTATACAGTATATTATGGTACTTGCGTTTAGAAAAGTTCCACAATATTTGTGCAGCACTCTTTTCCTTAAACAGAAGCAGGCGCCAAATCCGAACTTTTCCAGTACTTTGAATTGTTATTCCTATTCAATCCTATCAAATGCTTTCTGGGCATCTAGGTAATCCAGACTCGGGTATAATTGAAGCATTTGGAAAGTAAATAATGTTAAACAGGCGACACAAATTGCCACAAAGCTGTCTACCAGAAATAAAACCTGTTTGGTCCGGGACCAACAGACGTATTGTCTATAATTCTCACATTTCAAAGAGTCATTTTTGTGCCTCTGTTATCAGGGTAGAAAACGTCATTGTAATGCCTCAATAAATACCTCATGCAGCAATGGGGAGAGCTTGGCTGGGTATTTTTTGAAAAATGGAATAGGGAATTCATCAGGGCTTGGTGCTTTCCCACTTTTTGTTTTACTAATTGCCCTCTGTTAATCATCTACTGAGATAGCTGTATCTAAGGCCTCAATATCCTCCCTTTCCAAGGTTGGCAACATGATATTATTAATTACTTAAACTCATTGTTAATCTCACCCTTCAGTCTCGGAAGTATAGGTATCTGCTTCTGCCCGCCTTAACTGGTGAGACAATAACCATCAGGGGTCCTATTCCACAAGCTTGGAGGAATGATGTGCCGAGTTAGACAAAAATCTGCTGATAGGGCTTGAGCGGTCTAGAGTGGAGTGCAGCACACAATTAAAGTCGCAGGCTAGAATTAACTGGTGATCATTTAGTTACTGTAGCATGGCAAAGAAATCCTTAAAAACATTGACAGTATCCCTATTTGGAGTGTATATGTTTGCCAAAAAACTGTAACGTTATACAACTTACCCTGCTCAATTACAAATTGTCCATTTTTATCTGATATTACTTGGGTATTTCTAAGTCTAGTAAGTTTCTAAGTAAATCCGTACCTTGACTTTAAGACAAAAAATAAAGACTGCTGGACGATAAATTGTCCCAGAAATTATTGTGATAAACAATAATATTGTCGTGGACTCTGTCTCTGTTAACAAGAAATACACTGGAATAAAAACCAAACACAATCAAAAATAATAAATAAAATGGAAATTAGGGGAGAGAGAGAGAGATTTGAAATGCCACCTCTTTGATGATACTAAAGGGCAGCGTCTCTTTAGCAATGAAGCGAATTACACTCTTTGTGAGTGCGTACCATTTTACATTATCCTTTGTTTGTACTTTGTTTGTTGACTAAACCCCCTCGTCATTGTGTACTGTCGGTAAGACGGCCCATCTGTTGTAATTTTTTTCCAGCTTCGAAAACGGCACCGAATGATTGTTTTAGGTGCGTGTTTGTTGTGTTGCCGTGTTTAGTTGCT
The DNA here is from genome assembly GCA_013375575.1 of Percina caprodes. Classification (NCBI taxonomy): domain Eukaryota; kingdom Metazoa; phylum Chordata; class Actinopteri; order Perciformes; family Percidae; genus Percina; species Percina caprodes. The sequence goes on from JABXJD010001852.1 coordinate 20,603, forward strand.
ACTGTTTTACAACAAATGCGACACGGTCATTCGGTTTGAATCCAAAGTGCGCCCACACAGCAGCTGTCACGCTTGGTTTTGAAACCAATTCCATCTTTCTTTTTTATTCCTCCAACTCTCAATTAGCGTTTTCCCCTCACGCAGCACTTTGCTACACTCTTTGGTAGGCTACGCCTGGAGTCCCACTGACAAGTGACTAGAGCTCAATCCTCGTTACGCTGGAGTGGAGTGGTCATCCAGAGAGAGAGAGAGAGAGAGAGAGAGAGAGAGAGAGAGAGAGAGAGAGAGAGAGAGAGAGAGAGAGAGAGAGAGAGAGAGAGAGAGAGAGAGAGAGAGAGAGAGAGAGAGAGAGAGAGAGAGAGAGAGAGAGAGAGAGAGATCCAATTATTTATCAGAATCACCCCACCCATACGAGGATTTTATGCTTTGTATCGTATTGCTTACTCATACAAAAAATAACAAAACAAACAATATATACACACTATAAACCGAAACTATATAGACAATTTGAGACAAAAGTGCAATGAAGAGTGCAAAGTATGTTGGAGTAAATTTATAATTATGATAGTTATTTTAATTATGGAGTATAGTGGGGTGGAATAAATATCATGTTATTATATTATGATATGAACAGTATCATGTGATTAATTGATTTACTGACTATTGCGAAAGGCCTAGACATTAGATGGTAGCAGAAACAACAAATTTTTCAGGTCGATGCGACTCTCCGTTTACATTTTACGTTAGTGGTATGGTGACCTGGCTAAAATATGTGCAGCAGGCATGTTTTACCACTTATCCAGTGTATTTATCTAAGTGGTCAGCCCAGGCTTGGTCACAGTACTGAGGTGTATCAGTACTGTACATTTCTTTTGTGATAAACTTTCACTGCTTGAGTAATTTCCACGTTCTGCTACTGAAATATGTTCATATGGAGTTATGAGGTCAGGGATCCCTGTCTGGTGGCATTTGGCTTACTTGACAGTTGACACCCTGATGTTTGGCTTTTTAGCCATGCAACAATCATACAAGGCTTTGTGGTGTTGCCCGTGAGGGCAGCATTAGCAAGGCATGTTTTGCAAAAAATCTATTTTAACGTATTGCAATTTAATTGCAAATGCAATGAATCGTTCAGCCCTACAAGCCATGATCTCCATGGGGCACATACTGTTCTTGTATCCTTCCTTAATGCCAGTGACTCTATAGCGGTGTATATGTGCCTCATTCCTGATCGAGTAACTATATGTTTTGAGTACAGAGAACTATATTTTGCAAGCACATTACATTTTGAACAGAAACTAGAAAAGGCATTTCCTGCAGAAAATGCGTGGGAATGCTGAATAGCTGAATTGCTAAAGCTAACCTGGTTGAATAGCTTAAATCAGTAAAAGTTGTAAAAAGAAATTCAAACGCTAAAGCTAAACTGGATAAATTGCTTAAATCAGTAAGAAGATGTTGAAGTAGTGAGAATAGTTGAAAAATGCTGAATAGCTAAAGCTAACCTGGTTGAATAGCTTAAATTAAGCTACTACTAAAAGTAGTAAGAATAGTTGAAAAAGTAGGAATGGTTTTAATTAAGTTGAATTACACCACTAATGTAAAAAATGATGTGTAAAAATTGCAAATGCTAAAGCTAAACTGGATAAATCAGTAAGAAGAAGCTTAAGTAGTGAGAATAGTTGAAAAACTAGGAATGGTTTAAATTAAGTTGAATAACACCACTAATGTAAAAAAAGATGTGGAAAATTCAAAAAGATTATTGAAATGCTAAAGCTAACCTGGATAAATAACTTATATCAGTAAATGTTGTATGAATAGTAATAAAATATAGGAATTGTTTTAATTACCTGGTTGAATAGCTTAAATCAAGATGTTTTAGTAGTGAGAATAGTTGAAAAATGCTGAATAGCTGAATTGCTAAAGCTAACCTGGTTGAATTGCTTAAAACAGTACAAAGAATGGTTTTGATTAGTTGAATAACACCACTAATGTAAAAAAAGATGTGGAAACATTTTAAAATTTGAAATGCTAAACTGGATAAATAGCTTAAATCAGTAGGAAGACGGTGAAGTAGTAAGAATAGTTGAAAAAGTAGGAATGGTTTTAATTAAGTTAAACAACACCACTAATGTAAAAAGGTGGAAAAATTTTTTAAATGCTGAAGCTAACCCAGATAAATGGCTTAAATCAGTCAGAAGATGTTGAAGTAGTGAGAATAGTTGAAAAATGCTGAATAGCTGAATTGCTAAAGCTAACCTGGTTGAATAGCTTAAATTAAGCTACTACTAAAAGTAGTAAAAATAGTTGAAAAAGTAGGAATGGTTTTAATTAAGTTGAATTACACCACTAATGTAAAAAATGATGTGTAAAAATTGCAAATGCTAAAGCTAAACTGGATAAATCAGTAAGAAGAAGCTTAAGTAGCAAGAATAGTTATAAAGTAGGAAAGTTTTTAATTAAGTTGAATAAGCAGAAGTTTCATTGTGGGAGTCGACCTGAGTCTCACATGAGCGGTATGTGTTATAACCACTACGCCACCACCATAACATCTGTCTAGTGTGCTATACATTATAATACAGGTAAAAGCCAGTAAATTAGAATATTTTGAAAAACTTGATTTATTTCAGTAATTGCATTCAAAAGGTGTAACTTGTACATTATATTTATTCATTGCACACAGACTGATGCATTCAAATGTTTATTTCATTTAATTTTGATGATTTGAAGTGGCAACAAATGAAAATCCAAAATTCCGTGTGTAAAATTAGAATATTGTGTAAGGGTTACATTTTGAAGACACCTGGTGCCACAAAGTAATCAGCTGATTAACTCAAAACACCTGCAAAGGGCTTTAAATGGTCTCTCAGTCCAGTTCTGAAGCCTACACAAACATGGGGAAGACTTCAGATTTGACAGCTGTCAAAAGGCGACCATCGACACATTGCACAAGGAGGGAAAGACACAAAGGTTATTGCTGAAGAGGCTGGCTGTTCTCAGAGCTCTGTGTCCAAACACATTAATAGAGAAAAGGGAAGGAAAAACTGTGGTCAGAAAAAGTGTACAAGCGATAGGGATCACCGCGCCTAGTCAAGATTGTGAAAAAGGGTGTGGACAGCTGCTGGAGTCAGTGCTTCAAGATCCACCACCAAGAGACGCTTGAAAGACATGGGTTTCAACTGCCGCATACCTCGTGTCAAGCCACTGTTGACCAAGAAACAGCGCGGCGTCTCACCTGGGCTAAGGAAAAAAGAGCTGGACTGCTGCTGAGTGGTCCAAAGTCATGTTTTCTGACGAGCAAATTTTGCATTTCCTTTGGAAATCGAGGTCCCAGAGTCTGGAGGAAGACAGGAGAGGCACAGGATCCACGTTGCCTGAAGTCTAGTGTAAAGTTTCCACCATCAGTGATGGTTTGGGGTGCCATGTCATCTGCTGGTGTCGGTCCACTCTGTTTCCTGAGATCCAGGGTCAACGCAGCCGTCTACCAGCAAGTTTTAGAGCACTTCATGCTTCCTGCTGCTGACCTGCTCTATGGAGATGGAGATTTCAGGTTCCAACAGGACTTGGCGCCTGCACACAGCGCAAAATCTACCCGTGCCTGGTTTACGGACCATGGTATTTCTGTTCTAAATTGGCCAGCCAACTCCCTGACCTTAGCCCCATAGAAAATCTGTGGGGTATTGTGAAAAGGAAGATGCAGAATGCCAGACCCAAAAAGCAGAAGAGTTGAAGGCCACTATCAGAGCAACCTGGGCTCTCATAACACCTGAGCAGTGCCAGAAACTCATCGACTCCATGCCACGCCGCATTAATGCAGTAATTGAGGCAAAGGAGCTCCAACCAAGTATTGAGTATTGTACATGCTCATATTTTCATTTTCTTACTTTTCAGTTGGCCAACATTTCTAAAAACTCCCTTTTTGTATTAGCCTTAAGTAATATTCTAATTTTGTGACACACAATTTTGGATTTTCATTTGTTGCCACTTCAAATCATCAAAATTAAATGAAATAAACATTTGAATGCATCAGTCTGTGTGCAATGAATAAATATAATGTACAAGTTACACCTTTTGAATGCAATTACTGAAATAAATCAAGTTTTTCAAAATATTCTAATTTACTGGCTTTTACCTGTACATAATGAGACAGACAGACATACAGAGTATTGCAGTGTCTGGGAAATGGTTGTCATGGCTACATATGATCAATGGCCGTGTTTGTAAACACAGCTAGGAAGCCTTTCATCTCTGTGATGTCATCTCTTTGATCAGTTAACGATGCAGCTGCTGTACCTGTCAACTGTAGAAACGCAGCTCCTCAGACACTGAACCAGCTTTCAAACAAATGGTCAGACGGGCAAAATTAAAAGTTATTTCAGTCAAATAACCTCCTCATGGGCACCAGAAGGCCTTTGTGAACGTATTGATATAAAATGCATGTTGATGAACTTAAAAATGTGGGCGTATCAGGGATTTAAAAAAGAGCTTCGCTCTGCGTTTTGCTCAGAAATGTGGACGATGTTTAACATGGCAGTGAATGGAGGAAGATTGGGAACTGTTATCATTTGAAAGCTTGCTGGGCAAAAAGTATAATTCATATTGCATAAATGAGGCATTGGCTAAAACTAGACAATACCTACGTTTTGATGTAGAAATTGTCCTTGACAAGTTAGAATTGTTGGCGTGGGAGCAAGTTATAGAGAGATAACCAAGATAATTAGGGCCCGAGCGCCGACATCGGCGGAGGCCCTATTGAAACTGAAGGAATTCTTATTATTCTTTCTTTTATCCGGCAAATGAATTGCCTTTTTGGGACTTATCATATTCAAAAACTCACCATATTTGGTGGTCGCATCAAGTCTGGTGAAAATTTACGTATTTTAATGGTTTTGGGAATGGTCGCAAATGTAAAAATATCTACTTAGCCTACTAGTCACTCCACTTTTTTTTACAAAGTTGTAGACTACACTGTGTTTTAATTGCTTTAAATTTGCTAGTTTCATGTTTCTGTTTTATGGGATAAATGTGCTGGTTTTACTGTAAAGTGTCTTGGAGTAGCCTACCATGTAATGCACAATATAAATGAAATGTATTATTTTTAACCTACTTTGCCTTAAAAGTGAGCAGAGGGAATTAATGTTCCTCGAAATGTACCCTAAGGACTATAGGCTAAATTTTAACCCTTATTCACAACGTGTGAACAAGTTTTGACCATATGCACAAATCTCTATAAGCTGTGTCTAATTCTAAATATATTTGTACAATTAATGTTCATACAGAACAATCAGAAAGAGACAAAAACTAGAAAAATAAGTATGTGACTTCAATACATGCCGTGAGCATATATGTAAAACAATATTAATGTTTTTTTATTCTTCTGGCAAGTGACAGCACCAAAATAAAAGATTATGAAGCATTGTGGTGTTCGGTGTGATGAATGTACACTACACTATATCAAAGTCAAAGTACTTTTATTGGTCACCCTAAGGAGAGATTTGTTTTGGACATTGAGTAACTTGCTTTGCTAGGGTTACAGTCACAACAAGCACAGGGTTAAAAACAATTAAAAGACAAATGTACAGTCAACATATGGGCTACTCAAGGGCCTGTGCAAATTGGAAATTTACGATTTTCTATACTAAAACAAGATAAAAGCCATACTTCAAAACAAAAGAAGACAATTTCATTCATCCTTTTCATCCAACACAGTCACAGATAGTTAATAGTCATCGTTCATCGCTGCTCATTAATGAGCTTAACTGCAAGAGGACAAATGAGTGACCTATTATATCTACACAAAGGAACCCTGTACCTCTTTCCTGAGTTCAACAGCTCAAACTGTGAAAACAAAACATGGGAGTTATTAGCCTGCCTGAGTGTTGCCTGTTCAAAAGCCCTGTGGGATGAGAGGTGCAGGTGTTCCCATAATTTTACCTGCCGTCTTAACCAGATTGGAAATCTGGGTTTAGATTTTCAAATTCCCAAACCAACTGGTAATACCATACCGAAGAATTGACTCTATTGTTGCTCTATAGAAGATTAACATGATATTCTTACAGTACCCAAACACTCTAAGCCTGCACAGTGGAGACGCTGATGAGTTCTATGAAGGTAAATATGGTGCAAATGTGAGAGAGCGTAGATGCGATGTGAGCACTTGTAGAATATGATTTGAGCGTAGATGCGATGTGAGCACTTGTAGTATATGATTTGAGAGCTTGTAGAAAAAAATCTGTACTCGTATTTTATTTTATTTTCCACTTCAGTCACTTTTCCTAGCCACAACTCCGTGATTACAACCTCTCGAATCTGTCGCTGCAGTGTGCTCTCGCATCACACAGTGTGTCTGCGCTCGACTTTTGCAACACTTCTAAACATACAATTGCAAAACTAATTTGTATCTGTGGATTTAGTCTGTGGAGCTCTGAGCCAACAGGACTGCCGGGACAGCAGGGTTTCTATCGCCAGATGAGGGACAACTCTGTCGGTTTATTTATGTAGCATGAAAGCTAGCGTTAGCTAACTAGCAGCCAGCCGCTAAATACTGTGAATACCTTTTAATTATCTCAACTTTTAACAGTCAACAACTGAAACACTGGCAGTGAGCTCGGGTCCTGCAGCCCCGGATGGACCACCGACAGTGGGGCTCGGCCAGCGTGGAAACATCGCTAGAAAGCTCGGCTGCCGACCTCGACCTGGTCTGATTTCCTGCTGGACACGGAGAGTTCCAGACAGTAGCAGCTGCCATACTGGAGCTCACTGCCAGTGTTGGTGGAATAGCAAGCTAGCATTTGCGAACTAACCTCGCATAAATAAATAAATTTTAACAGTCTTTTAACAGTCCAAATGAATCAATGGCGGTGAGTTCCAGGTCCTGCAGCCGCGGACGGACCGCCATCAGTGGTATAACGCCTGCTTTTAAATTAAAATGTATTTATTTATAAGCGGGCTGGTTGGTTAGTTAGCTTTCTTGCTACATAAATAAGCTGGACAGAGTTGTCCTCGTCTGATAGAAACCTGCTGTCCCGGCTGTCCTGTTGACTCAGAGCTCACAGACTAAGTCCACAGGTACAAATTAGTTTTGCACCAAATGTATCGCAAAAGTGTTGCAAAAGTTGAGAGCCTAGACTCGCCGCTGTGTGATGCGAGAGAGCACACTGCAGCGACAGATTCGAGGTTGTAATCACGGAGTTGTGGTTGTAGGAAAAGTGACTGAAGTGGAAAAATAAAATAAAATAAGAGTACAGATTTTTCTACAATCTCTCAAATCATATTCTACAAGTGCTCACATCGTCTCGCTCTCTCAAATCATATTCTACAAGTGCTCACATCGCATCTACGCTCTCTCACATTTGCACCATATTTACCTTCATAGAGTTCTGCACAGACATTTGTTACATGTTGCACCAACTCAGGTCATTGTCAATATACACTCCTAGATATTTAAAGAGGACACTTGATGTCATGACCATGGATGGATACAAGAATCAGGTCTCCAGCTGATCTGGGATCTACCAGCATTCCCAAAGTTTTGCTTGTGTTAATATGAAGTTGGTGTGAATCACACCAGTTGACAAACTTGTCCACAGCAACCTGGTGGACGCTTGTATTGCTATAGCAAACTGAGAAGGACAGTGTCATCTGAGAATTTACTATACAGGTAAAGCCAGTAAATTAGAATATTTTGAAAAACTTGATTTATTTCAGTAATTGCATTCAAAGGTGTAACTTGTACATTATATTTATTCATTGCACACAGACTGATGCATTCAAATGTTTATTTCATTTAATTTTGATGATTTGAAGTGGCAACAAATGAAAATCCAAAATTCCGTGTGTCTAAAATTAGAATATTACTTAAGGCTAATACAAAAAGGAGTTTTAGAAATGTTGGCCAACTGAAAAGTAAGAAAATGAAAAATATGAGCATGTACAATACTCAATACTTGGTTGGAGCTCCTTTTGCCTCAATTACTGCATTAATGCGGCGTGGCATGGAGTCGATGAGTTTCTGGCACTGCTCAGGTGTTATGAGAGCCCAGGTTGCTCTGATAGTGGCCCTCAACTCTTCTGCGTTTTTGGGTCTGGCATTCTGCATCTTCCTTTTCACAATACACAGATTTTCTATGGGGCTAAGGTCAGGGAGTTGGCTGGCCAATTTAGAACAGAAATACCATGGTCCGTAAACCAGGCACGGGTAGATTTTGCGCTGTGTGCAGGCGCCAAGTCCTGTTGGAACCTGAAATCTCCATCTCCATAGAGCAGGTCAGCAGCAGGAAGCATGAAGTGCTCTAAAACTTGCTGGTAGACGGCTCGTTGACCCTGGATCTCAGGAAACAGAGTGGACCGACACCAGCAGATGACATGGCACCCCAAACCATCACTGATGGTGGAAACTTTACACTAGACTTCAGGCAACGTGGATCCTGTGCCTCTCCTGTCTTCCTCCAGACTCTGGGACCTCGATTTCAAAGGAAATGCAAAATTTGCTTTCGTCAGAAAACATGACTTTGGACCACTCAGCAGCAGTCCAGCTCTTTTTCCTTAGCCCAGGTGAGCGCTTTTGCGCTGTTTCTTGGTCAACAGTGGCTTGACACGAGGTATGCGGCAGTTGAAACCCATGTCTTTCAAGCGTCTCTTGGTGGTGGATCTTGAAGCACTGACTCCAGCAGCTGTCCACACCCTTTTTCACAATCTTGACTAGGCGCGGTGATCCCTATCGCTTGTACACTTTTTCTGACCACAGTTTTTCCTTCCCTTTGCCTCTCTATTAATGTGTTTGGACACAGAGCTCTGAGAACAGCCAGCCTCTTCAGCAATAACCTTTTGTGTCTTTCCCTCCTTGTGCAATGTGTCGATGGTCGCCTTTTGGACAGCTGTCAAATCTGAAGTCTTCCCCATGTTTGTGTAGGCTTCAGAACTGGACTGAGAGACCATTTAAAGCCCTTTGCAGGTGTTTTGAGTTAATCAGCTGATTACTTTGTGGCACCAGGTGTCTTCAAAATGTAACCCTTACACAATATTCTAATTTTGTGACACACGGAATTTTGGATTTTCATTTGTTGCCACTTCAAATCATCAAAATTAAATGAAATAAACATTTGAATGCATCAGTCTGTGTGCAATGAATAAATATAATGTACAAGTTACACCTTTTGAATGCAATTACTGAAATAAATCAAGTTTTTCAAAATATTCTAATTTACTGGCTTTTACCTGTATGTTGGTTTGGCTCAGAGCTGATGCAGTCATTTGTGTACAATGTAAACAAGAGGGGAGAACTGACACACCCTTGGGGGGCGCCAGTCCTGCACACTGTTATATCAGACAAGACAGAGTTAAACTTCACCTGCTGTGGCCTGTTTGACAAGAAAGAGCGATACCACCTAATAAAAAAGGATTTACATTTAACTGAACTAATTTCCTAAGCATGATATCTGGTTGGATTGAGTTAAAGGCAAAACTGAATATATACTGAATATAACTGAATACATACGTATATAGCCACGTTATTGGTCCAGTGATGTAAGACTTATTGAGAAGATTATGAAAAGAAAGTAAGCTATAATAAAAAAACATTAGGCCTACATATTAAGGAGTAACACAAACTGTCCTTTATTAGAGAAGGACAAGAAAATGAAATCATGACTGTATTGGTCTCTGACCGGTCTGCCATTAATATCATCTGAGAATATCGCTGCAATACCACTTAATCTCCTTTATAAACCTGAAGCTGCACAGCCCACGGGCCGCGCTGCTCATCTCTACTTCTACAGAGAGCGTGGACACTGACGCGATGCACAGGTCCGCTGGCAGGCAGCGGCCGCACACCAGGCAGCCTCAAAACACTACTGTCCCACCGAAAAAGTCCAGACTCTCCCGATTGCCACTCCACATCTGGGTGCCAGTGCAACCATTTCTAACCATCTAAACAACTGCTATAGTAGGGGTTTAAATCAGACTCATGACAACAATAGTGACAAATAATGCATGTTAATAAAAATAAATCAGAAAACATGCATAAGACAACGGAATAACGTAAACACGTTTATTTTGGATCAGAGCAGCAGCTGATTCAACACGAGACTCCAGGATTAATTTTAGCCTGGCTGTTAGCCTGCTCTGGACCAGGCTAGCCGCAAAGAATAAATCTCCATGGTTACTTGGCTGGGTTTGATTCAACCTGGTTTCGTGCAACCAAGTTGAAGCTAAATTCATCCAGGACAACTTGAATATCCCGGCTTAATCCCTTATCTTGGTTTCATGCAACAGGCCCCAGGTCTTTCCAGACAATGATTGAGAACAATCCATGACACTGTCAGGTCTCAGCTTTCCAAAGGGGCGGTGCATGCTAGAAAATCCGCAGGGTGCCCAAACTTTTGCAGATGCCATTTTTTTGTTTTCTGTTATTTTGAAAGTGTAAATGATGGAAATAAAATCTAACTTTTTGTGACATATTACACGAATGTCTAATCTGTCATTTGATGCCTTTTGGAGATTTCTTTTCCATCTTTTCTTGGCTTCTTTATGCACATTAATAAAAAGTTTTACCTTGGGTGCCCAAACTTTCGAACCCCACTGTACTGACTCAATTTAATTCAATTTCAATTCAATTTTATTTATATAGCGCCAAATCACAACAGTTATCTCACTGCGCTTTTCGTAAAAAGCAGGTCTAGACCGTACTCTGTGAGGTTTTTAACAGAAACCCAGATTCGCACAACCCAAATCAGTTTAGTGAGTGATTCAGAGTAACTTGAATCCCTAAAAGGAATCGAGTTTGCCAGGCTTATTGTGAAGGATGACGTTAGTCACACAAGGAGACACGTTATTGTAATTCAAACACAACTCTATTATTGGAGAGGATGTCTTCAACAGAATTTCATTGTATACAATGACAGTAAAGATCTATCTGTCAAATGATTAACACAACTTTTAAGGCATGTCTGTAATATACTGGTAGGTCAATAAAATACTGTAGATCAGTGCTTTCAAACTTTTCCAACCTTTCTGGTCTGAGGTTATCACACAGCTCTGTCATATTAACTCCTATACCCTACCCTATCAATTCCCAATCTGTTCACAGTATTTATTATATTAAAGTGAGAATTAAGAATATTCACTTTAATATAATACTCACTTTAATATAATAAATACTGTAAAAACATTTGGTCCAGAATTCTACTAGGTAGGCCTATTCTTTGAAGTTTGGCTTAATGTCATTCATTACATTTAGCCAATTATTATTTTGTTTAACTATTTAGTTAATGGGCTACTTTTAGCTATTTACAGTATTTCTACCAGTCATTACTTTGCTAACATTATATGCCTACACATCTGTGTTGAGCTGTTTAAGCAGATATATTGTTTTAAATAAATCCTAAATTAATATTTTGATTAGTTAAGCTACTCCACAATCTTAGCGAGTGTGTCAAGTTTTCACAGTGAAGAGTTTGAGAAGGAGGGAGACATGACCTGAGCGCAGCAGTGTCTAACGGCACGCAGAGAGTTTTGAGAGGGCACATGAGTAAACTGCGTGAGAGATTATTGCACTTTAATATGGCTTGTAGCAAACATGCAAATACATTTATTGAGCATGAAATAGGTTTTTGTTTGCTCAAATGATAGTGTGTTAATTTCTGTTCAAAATGTAATGTGCTTGCAAAATATAGTGCTCAAAACATAACGTTACTCGCTCATGAATGAGGCACATATAAAACGCCATATGACTCGTAGATATTCGTTGCATGCTTTTAATACGTCGATCTGTTTTTTTCTTTGCTACCATTTTGATCTCAAGACGAGTAATAGTCAGTGGCTTGTAGTCTTCCCCAGCAAAGTTACATGATGCTTTCCCAGCGTTGCATTGTTAGCTTTTGCCGCTTTGGTAGCCTGTTTTAAGTCTTGTCTTAGCTGATCAATTATGATGTTTTGACTCTTTGACTTCTCCTTGATCTTAGCGAGTAGCTCATCCTTCAGTTTGTCGATAGCACAGAGGATGACCACCTCCCTGGATTGCGCGTTCTGTTTGTTAGCAAGGTAGCTAATGTTAGTTAACAAGTCAGTGCTAGCCTCTTTATTTTCCTGCCCATTTCTTGGCGCATAGTCCAAAGCAGCTGGAAATGTGTTACAGGCGTGTCTTGTTGAAAGGAGCATTTGGCCTTCATATAACAAGAGAAAAAGGTTAAGTTGGTGATTTTAGCAGTTCAGGTGAAGAGCTCAGTGTGAAGCGTCCTCACATGTTCACAGGTTCACAAGTCCTCCATGGTAATCTTAGTTGACAGACCCAAAATTACATATTGTGTTCATATTGTTTCTTTTTGTGCAGCGTGTCTAAAATGTCCACTTCTCCCCTGAGTGAGCCTGCCCTTTCTCTCTCATAACATCCATCCGTCTGCCTGTAGCTGCCTGGCTGCTGTCCCTATTCCACTACTAATTCCAATAATAGTTTGTTTTGTGCTGTGATGCCAGTTATGGTATCTTTGCTCCAGGAGAGTGGATAGCTCTTTCTCTCCAATGCTTAAGATTTTTCTGCTTGATGAAATTAACTGTGAACTAAGCCTAGGCCCTAAAAAGCCACCATCAACTGACAACAAAGAGCGACCGCTGCAATTTATTAACAGCAGTTGCAAAACTTCAAAACTATTCACCATATTACTATACTATACCAATGACACCAAACTGTTTAAGAAGCTAAAATCAATAAATATCTGGACGGACGGATTCATTTTTCTGTTGACTGAAGAACTGATTGAAAATAGGGATTGACCGATATGGATTTTTTAGTGCCAATACCATTTTTAAATGTTTTTTTCATGAGCCTTGACCGATACGGGCTGCCGATGTTTGGAGCCGATACTGCTTTTGCTTCCTCAATTTATATTATAAAAATGACACAATGATGATAAAGTCTCAGATTTAAAAAGGAACTTAAAAAAACAATATGATGACAAATGATAAAAACAGAGGTGGAACAAGAACAATTAGATAAACAATATTTATTTAAAATGCTTCCATACTGGATTTGTTTTGGAATCTGCTCAGCCATTTCTTTAAAAAGTACTAAAACACAGAAGTAACAAACTTCCAGCACTCTGCTAGTGGCGGAGGGACAGTGTATGGTCTGCACGTGAACTGCAGCATCTCCAGCAACACAGAGCTGCTTGCGAACGCAGCTGCCGCGTATCGGCCAATGCCAATACACATAAAAACAAAAACAATTCGGCCCGATATATTGGCTGGCTGATAAATCGGTCTATCACTAATTGATAATGTAATCATTTTGAAAGTGCAGCCATGAACCAATGACATGCAGAAGATCAGAGTCTCCAAGTATCCTTCAACTATCAGCTTTGTGTCTTGCATCTTAAATATTAATGCCACATCGTCACTATACTGAATCATAAAAGTAGATTCTCAGGTGTCTGGAGATCTCTTTCAGTGTAGTGTTCTATCTAAAACAGAAAAAAAACTCTGTTTCATACAATATTTAGCATTTATGAGCAAATAAAAGAACCTGAAATGTCTTTACTGTAGCGCAAAATTGAAAAATGACCCTGATAATTACTGAACAAGTAAGAATTATTAAAAAAAGAATTGAGAGTTTGGCGTCCGACTGGGTCTTGAGATCCCCACTCACAGGAAGAGATAGGAAAGTGAAGTTTTAATGTTGATGTTACTGGGAATACTGTCTCCCTCTCTGTTGCTAAGAAAACTTGAACCAATCACACTTCATTTGCAGCTGCACTATTGGTTCAATTCTCAGAGTCAGCATTGTGCTGACGGCATAAAATCCTGTACTGCAAGTAGCATTATTAACAAGCTGTCAAGGCCTGAGGGGCTGTGTGTCTGGTAAGCTCTCCTGTGACTAGTCATGAATATGGAGCAGCTTCTGGCTTTATTCAGTCAGTCGCACACCACATCAAACAAACAACAAGACAGAGGGAGTGCGCCTTCACAGCAGGTTAGACAAGCTGAAATACAAGCCCTGAATGACCACCAGATCCTCCGACCACCAGGGCTGGCTGGAGGATCTGGTGCGTGTGTGCGAACCAGGTGTACTCTCAATTATGTGTAGATTTTAAAATCAGGGCTTGAGTTTAGGCTTCAGAATTTTAGTTACTTAACATGTTAACTGCTTGGATCTTAAAACATCTACAGCGTTTTCGCACTTGGTCTATTTCAGCCCTCCAAAAGAACTCAGACATATTAGTAAGCTTTTTTTTGTCTTCCCCCCCGGAAACGAACGATATTGTGTTTTAACATTGCGATGTGCGCATGAGTGATCGTCACGTCGCAGGGCGTTGTGATGTTAGCTAATCCTTTTTGCTGCTTGATAGAAAAGTAAACTTTCACCGTTTCCTTTTACATTAATATTACCGTCCAACCCTTCCCCTTTAAGGCGGGTAGCAACGTTAGTTGTGACGTTAGTCCGCGGGGTTTGTTATGGGAAGTGAGGCTCTCCGTGTGTAAAAAGTACCGTAGGCAGCTGCCGCTGACACAGTGATGTGCATAGTTTTGATGGGTAATCAGTGAAGCTACAGTGGTCAGTGTTTTATGTTCGCTGCAAATACGAACTAAATCACTTGATTAATGCAACATAATCACAACATCTCCTGGCCATTTCCCCACACAATGCTGCTACCAGCCAGACTAAAGCTAATATAGTTAGCCTAAAGAAACAAGCACAAAGCTGCTACCAGCCAGACTAAAGCTAATATAGTTAGCCTAAAGAAACAAGGGTCCGTATGTCCCAACTAACGTCATGGTTCGGAGTTTAACAAAGAATGGTTCACATTAGAAAAGATCCTTTTTCATTTTTTCTTCTATGTAGATGTACTTCACTTAAAATCACCGCAGTAGTCGAATATTATTGTCAAATAGAGCTATTTGTCATCTTTTAAAAATCACTTTTTCTTTTCATATCGCAATTATATTGCAGGGAAAAAATATCGCAATGTCACATTTTTCCAATATCGTGCAGGCCTAGTTTCTGCGCATTGTGAACACAACATACACTGCAGGTTCCCTTTGCCCTTTTGCCTATGTATTTTAGCCCTGAAGAACCTAACTCTGACAGCTGTACAGCTAACATAAACTTTAGCTGTCTACATGAAGCTCCTAGCTAAGTTAAACGGTCCTATAACTCACCCTTAGGAAACAAGAACAAGCAAACTAATGATAAAATAAGCATTTTGGCTCAGATGATGATATAAGTCATGTTAAAACTATTTCCAACCCTTATGTGGTAAGACCTCACAATACCTTGTTTCTCACTCCCGCTAACTCATTGTTGATTAGACGTGACATGACAAAAGCATTTTGTTTTCACATGCGGGTAGGCAATGACAGCAAATTATGTATTAGTCTCACTTTGCCAGACTTTCCTCCCCAGTGCTGCGGAAGAGGGTCTGGCGAGTCCACACAGCATTCGGGGATGGGAGAAAAACATGCTCTGGTTTATTGGAATATTTTAAACCGATTGCAATCGTCATGGGCAGCACTAAGCTGGAAAGCGCCACGGTGCCGCTGCAAAATAGCCTCGGGAGGGAACTTGTTTTGGTGCAACATGTGTACGTTCAAAAGTTGTTTTAGTCATGCAGCAGAAACCTCAGATTGGACAGATAGTCTAGCTAGCTGTCTGGATTTACTCTGCAGAGATCTTTTTGTTTATTTCTATGATTTCAACATAAATTAGTCGTAGCATTGTCAGGAAAAAATATGATGGATAATAAGTTAATGTGTACTATTGGATTTTCCTTTGTCAGAGACGTAGGACATGTACCTAGTAACATCACTGATCTATATGTTAGCAATGAACAGTTTGTCAATGAAATTCCGTTCACTTCTGGTGAAATGGTAAAGTTTGTATCTGTGGCCAATCAGAAATACAGTGGCAGTGTACAGTATATGAAAAGAAATGTGCTTTAGGGATTCTGATGACTTGCTGAATAATTTAGTCTCATGTTTTTGCACTCATACTTTGGCTTCAGTGCTTTTCACCTATTAAATCTTGGAGCTTGTGGTGTATAAGAAAGTTCCTGCTCACCACGTTGTTATTCAAGTGTTCATTACTAAGTTCTTTATTTCCAACTGTATGTTGAGGCAGTGGTTGCTCCCTTTCCCAGCTGCCTGTACGCCCGTTGCTGCTGCGGATGTCTAACTTGTAATAAAAAAAGAGCAGATAGGAAAAAAATAGTTCCTGTCCTTACTTTTCCTCTCTGTCTCTCAGTTTCTGCATTCTTTTTGATAATGTGTGCATAGTTCTCCCCGCCATAATCAGCATGTCAAAACACAAGCTATAATTTGCCTGTGAAGGCATTGCCTCACAATAACACAAATGTGCTCTAACACAGTGTGTGTGCACACTCACATTGGCTCTCACATATGTTTTCATCCTGCCCAGCAAGTTAATTATAGACAGTGGCTTTGTTCTGTTAACATGAGCAGGATTACAGCAGATGACACTGAGCTGAGACAAACCGACTGGAGCTTCTGTTTCATGTATCATATAATCGCACTTTAAATCTTATCAATCATATGATGTGGCTATAAATGATGATATGAAAGTTACAGTAGCTCTATTGTTTACAGATTTCTATCCAATTATACCTGGAATAGAAAATAATTTAAACAATGCTTACTGTTGTCAGAGGACATTGTGTCGTCACTGTTTACAGTGCTCGGGCTCCTCTGTTGTTGCCGACAGCTTTTCTTCTACCAATATAAAGTGAAGAAAAGACAATAACTACTGACAAAAAGAGCTGGAAAGCTGTCTGCAGGATATGCTTTTGTCGAATCGATGCGTTTACGATACATGGGTGCCGATTCTATTTGTTTTGCTATTTTAGAATTGTTGCGTTTAGATAGTATTGCGATTTTCTTTTCTTTCTTTAACAAAAACAAAAGTTGAATAATACACTTCTAAAGACAATATATCATGAGTAATTTCTAAAAACGTATTTTCTAAAGAGAATGCACATCACATGTCAGTCAGTCAGACATTTATTCCAAGATTCAAGATTTCTTTATTTGTCATTCTACAGTACACTGTAGTACAAAATTGCGTGCAAAGTTCACAGCTAAAAAAAAAAATACAGCACAGAAACAATTAAGAACACAGTAGAAAAGTTGATATTAGCTATATACATTAAAATAAATAAATGCCTTTATGGGTGTGCAGAGCCTGTATAATGATAACTATAAATATACAAAGTCTAAAAAACTAAAATTAATATCTAGATATTTACAGTTGGGAGTATAAATATCCATATTTAAAATAGTGCTGTAGAGATAAGGTGCAGTCAGAACAGATACTAAGGTGCATTCAAACGGATAATTATGTACCGTACATGAATAGTAGTCAGATTGATTGGTCTGTTTTAGTGGTTTTCATTGTTCAACAGTCTGACAGCAGTGGGGAAGAAGCTGTTTTTGAACCTTGCAGTCCTTGTTCTCAGACTGTGGTACCTCCTGCCAGAAGGGAGGTTGGAAAACGGTCTGTGAGTGGGGTCTTTGATGATGCCCTTTGCTTTTGACAAGCATCTTTTCTGGGCCAGCTTCTGAATGGGCGACAGAGTAGTGTCAGTATTTCGCTCAGGGCCTTTCTGTCTGTAGCGTTACAGTTCCCAAACCAGAGAGAAATGTTGCTGGTCAGAACACTTTCAATGGTGCCCCAGTAGAAAGTGGTCAGGACAGACTGAGGTGGGCCCTCTTCAACTGCCTTTTTGATCAGGGGGAGGTGTGCAGGTCCCAGAACAGGTTGTCAGCCACGTGTACCCCAGGAACTTTGTGTGTTTTACGATCGCCACAGCAGTCTCATTGATGTGGATCGGGGCATGCACAGGCTGATTTCTACAGAAGTCAACCACCATCTCCTTGGTTTTCGGCGTTCAGGGCTAAATTTGTAAAGAAGTACATAACATGGATTTTCTGCATTTTCTGCTTTTCATCTGTTTTGCTGGAAAGCGGTATCATATAAACTGATAATAGTTAATCATTGGAAGAAAAAAAAAATTATTCTGGGGAAAATAATCAACTTTGAAAATTGTGACCAAAAAAGAAATCGTGATACATACTAACCAGCCAACTGGTCATCGATGTCCCCTTATGTAGGCCGACACTGTGGAAGCCTACTTGGCCCAACAAGGCCAGTTGCCACGCACTCGTGTCCATAATTGGCCCAGGATCTGCTGTGGGCAGGGCCAGATGAAAACCAGGGTCAGAGGTTGTGTTTGGCTAATTTGCCTCTGGATAATTGCAGCCCTGCCCACCAGGCTCCTGGTGGAACAGCAGAGCTATACAATGAGTTTCACTTCAGCTGCTAACATGCTCCGTGCCTCCTCCATGCATTCAAAAGTTATTGCTTTAGATACTTTATGATGTGTGCCGCCAGCTGCACCTGTCTGCATCCGAGTTACGATCCAGATAAAGCTGAATCTCATGTCTCTATGGGACACTGCTGAAAGAAATGTGGGGAAGGGTTACTGACAAACAGGCATCAGACTGGTCTGGAATATTAGAAGCTGTAGTTCATTTGTTTGTGGTCTTGTCTTTTTTAGTTTTGGTTCTGTAATATAAAATGTAATGCTTTTGCCTGTTATGTTTAATTTATTGGGCAATAAAGACCGATTTTTGTTAAGTTTTCATGAACATCAATAACATTCAAAACGGTGATAACTGAAACAGATACACAACACACCATGCAGTGTGTATAAAAATGTATTGCAAACAGACCCAAGTACTACACAGATAACATCTGCCTCTGCACCACCAAAGTAAACTAATAACTAAAATATATAAATGCATATGACACTGTTGTCAAAACCCACGCAATCGACATATAGACACACTTGCAAACGGCATCTTGGAAGTTTCTGATCAATACTGTATGGTGATTTCATAGGGGTTTTCACCCTAGCCCTTACCACTTGGTTTCAAGGGCCAAGGACTAGGGTAAGATGGAGAAATGGGATTCAGCCAAACTCTACAGATTTAATAGCTTCCTGTCTGGCAGCTGTTACTGTTTATGATAGCCCTGATGACTTGCTACTTGCTCCCATTTATGCCCGTTAACATTTAATTTCACCACAGACATGCCTCTTTATCATGTTGACATGCCGCAAAGGACTATTGCAACGTGATTGGAGTTGTTGCTCATTACGGGGTAGACGCCATTACGGGAGACACTATTTTAATAGTGTTATTGTCTTTAAATGTTGTCATATTTCCCAGATTCTAGCAAGTAGAAACATCTTGTTTTGGTTTGTCTGCTGACATGAATGATGAGGCAGAAGGCATACCCCAGTGTCATTAAAGAGTTAGAGCTTAGCTTTTATTTAAAGTTTTATTTTATTTTGAAGAAATCAATCATCTTATTTTGGTTCTCCTGAACGTGAGTATGAATATGAAAAAACTGTTAATTTATTTTCTTTAATCATTTCTTAATTGTTGTGTTTTGAATGGATGTTGATGAGTGTGAATGTCAGATTGCACCAAAATGTCAGTGTCAATATGAAAAAAAGTAAAATATAAAGCAGGAAAAAACTCAAATAATGCGGGAATTGTCCTTTTGTGGCTGCAGTTACATGTGACCTCCGCCCAATTAACAGAACCTTGACATAGAGGTAACACTGATTCATGATGAGGAAAAAGGAGACATATGCACACTTTGGTTAAAGAGTCCTACTCAAACATATGAGGTGATCCCTGGACCCAGATATCTGCCTGTCTTGTATCCAGGCTCAACCTCAGTCACCCCAGGGTAATTTCTTGAGGGCCATAAAATTTAACAACCATGGGAACTTCCTTTACCCACCAGCTCCTCTGCATCAACAAGTGGCTTTTCTCTGACCACTGAGACAAGCCCACTGTCATAGGAACATCCCTTAAAAGGTCCTGATCAGGGAGACTTAGGGACTCGGTCTGGATTTCTGGAAGGATGTTTTCCGGAAGAGAGCACAGGATGACGATTCCCTCTCCCCTCTCTCTCTTAAGTTCATCAGGCGAGGAGGAATGTGTTCTTTTAGATGGTAGGCGATTTTTGGGCATTTTTCTATAAATAACTTCTTGTCAGGCAGCCAGCTGGGCGGTCCAGCTCCAGCGGGCAGACTAACTACTGCTACTTCTGCACAGTTATCTCTAACTTTAAAATACTGCCTCACATTATTGTATCATGAATCACTTTTTGTGAGGCAGATACATTCAGAATGATTTAGTCCATTTACAGTCCATTTCCACACTCAGATCTTTTATAATAAATGTTAATCTCACACTTTATAATTAACAGCTGTGCAGTTAAAACCTCTACAGAAGCAATGTAGCGTGACTACAGGGCTGATAAAAAGTAATAACCAACATGGTTCCCATGTTAAAATAACAGATTTTCCCATTCTGCAGATATCGCCTGAATACAATATAAATATTACAATTTGTAGAAGAATGATAAAGCATTCAGCAGCTTAAATAAAGTCACTTTCACTTTCTGGGTCAGTTTTGGATAGATTCAACAACAAAGTGCTCTGAATTTTGTTACAGCTCAACTTCATAGCGACAGTTATAAATGTGCAGTTGAAGTAGTTAAACTTTTAGTCATAACATAAACATAGGGCATTGTTACATTATTCTATACTGAGGAACATCAAGAATATCATTAAAAGAAACTTTCAAATTATAATAGAAACATACTTGTGGAACCAGCAGCTCCTTGTGCTCTGCTACTCCATTTTAATTGAGTACCCTGTATGTGTTGACAACTTGTCAAAACCAACACTATTGTACAATAAATCACGCCAGTTCTTAGCTCAGGCCAGAACCATTCTTATGCTTTGTTCTGTCTTAGTGAATCCAGAGGAACAAAAGTTCTTCCTGCTTGTTGTTGCAGGGCCACCTAATGGTTAACACAGTTCATTTTTCACAGCAGTAACAATTGTGTTGTGGAGGAGTAGGAGGATGCTGACGGCCAGTGTTTGTGTAATTGAACACTGTAGGCTCTCGTAGCCACTAAAGCATCCTTTGTAAACACTGTCTGTTGATGTAACAGCAGTGACTGATTGCAGATGGCTGCATTCACTCAAGCCCTCGCTGAGTCCCACTATTTCCCTGTGTGCATGTGTGTGCGTGTTTATTTGTTTAAAGTGTACAGAGGACGGACTTCTCATTATAGGCGTGTGTGTGTGCTCGTGCACGTTTGTATGTTTATGCTCACAGTCATGTCACTAATTAGAAACCTGGTTTATTACCACTCCCCCTCATACTGTGAATGAGGGTGTTGAATGAATCTCTCGCTCTTGCTCTCGCGCTCTCTCTCTTTCTCTCTCTCGCGCTTATTATCTTTAGTCACATTCCATCAGTACTCAGTGAGCACTGAGGCTTGCAAGCACTTGTTTGTGGCCATTTCCCTCCTCGTTTCTTCCTTTCTCTCTCTCACCCCTGTCTCCCCTATGCACCATTGTCTTCCTGTAGCCCATTTTCTGTCCACTAATGTCACTTTGCCAGCGTTATCACTTCAGAATGTCTGCCCCCCTCCCTGCTGTTCTCCTTCTCGGCCTCCTCCAGAATATAGGATAGTTGAATTGAAAATGAATGAAAGGCTGGACTCAATGAAGCAGATGATTGCTCAATTGAATGTGCCTCTCTGGAATGCATGGTTATTTGTTGAGTATTTTTGGCTGCAGCTCAAGCTCCAGTCCATTTGTGGTGGGTGTAGGTAGGTTGACTTTGGTTTGTCGTATATTGATTCTACCCTGCTGGTCCGGTCCATCTACTTGGTCACACAACTACCAGGCCTCTGTCTTAACAAAACTTAAGTGCTTTTACACATAATCTCTCCTTTGTGAACAATGCCTGGTACAGCTTCAAAGCTGAAGATGAAAACCTTCCTCCTGTGTTCCTTCACTGTGACATGGCCCTGCCTTCTTTAACATTAAACAATAAGTCATTGAGATGACTGAAAGCATGGCTACCAGCTGAATTCTGTCAAGACAAGAGCAAGGAAAGGAATTTGATTGGTGAACATATCTATTGACCTATCTAAGGCTGACACCAGTATCGATATTTGAGAGTTTCAAACAAATAACTATATATCAACAGATAGTTTACATAAACAAAGGACAACTTTCTTTTTCAAAAAATTGTGAGCAAGAAATTTGCATAGCGTAAAATTTTTTTAATTAAAAAATATACTTGGACTGATGCTCTCATTCAGCCTTTGCTTCATGAGTCTTAAAATGCCACTTATCTTAAAATGTGTCATCACCTATTTACCAGGATTATTTCTTGTGCGTCCTTCATATACCATGTTCTGTTTGTCAAACTGTGTGTTTGTTGGAATACCTGCTGTATCACATGAACTGAGTTAAATCACAGTTTCTGCAAACAGTCCTGGAACAAGGTGGAAACCATTACTTAAAAGTAAAGGAACATTTAGATAAAGCAATTACAGGCACACATTTCCTCATCTCTCCTCATAAAACTGGTACCTTTTTGGCTTGCTGAAGTCACCAGGAAAAAAAGACTTCCACTCATAGGCAAAATGTGATTTTTTTTTTTTTTTTTTTATGTTGGAAAATTTAATCAAAAGTCCATTCTCTTTTTCTCATGTGTCTCAAGTTGAGCCTGATTGGATTATTCACTGCAGGAAAGGAAAGCGCTTCCAAATGAGATTGGTTCAAAGTGATGTCAGAGCAGTTTACTGTAGTTTTTGTAGTTGTAGTTCTTTGATTTGCAGCTTTCAGCAAATAACAAAATAAGATAGATGAGGCCTTGATTGGCCTATTACTCTTAGATTAGTAGAGTGACAGCCTGCACATTTTGAGTTATTGGAAAAGACAACCTTGGGCTTGATTCAACAGTGTTCCGAGAGGAGGAAACAGGAGAAGCACTATATTTGTTAAACTAGTGCTTTTATGAGTTAACATGCCTGTCAGTCCTGTCTCTGCCCTGGTCGGCTGCTTTTAGGGATGCATGGATGTGAACATTTTGGCCCATATAATAATTGATATTAACATTGGTGTTATGGCCAATAACCGATATTTACGTACCAATGTTGATATGATCAGTATTAAACAACTTTCAATCATAATCATTTTTTGTAGACTCTGAAAAACATGTTATCGGCCAATGACATAAATTTTAATTTATCAAAATCATTTATAATGACGAACAAATTATTCTTATAACTGAATATTTAAAAAATAAAATAAAAACACTCTACAACGTCCCTGTTGGCTACTGATGTTTTGTTTTTTTGTTGTTTTCTTCAAAGGATTTTAAAGACTTTTATTTATTAGAACTTTAATATATTTTGTTATATTCTGTTGTGACAATAAAACAAACAAGTTTATTTTTTAAAATGCATTATATTATTTTAGTGAGGACTCATAATTAACTACAAATAACTAATGTTAAGGAAATCTGTTTGTTTTGCTACACTTTTATTTATATAGATAGATAGATAGATCGGCCGATATTTCAGATTTTTAAATCACCAAATATTTGTAGCGATCAGTATCAGTTGGTCTCTAGTAAACACTGCATTTGAAAAAAATAATGTCTATCTATAACTACAAAACATTAAGAAAAGCCAATAAATCATAGATGTATTGCATCGATTCCTCAACAAGGTTCAGGGCCAGGGTCTGTTGATTGTGTGGGTTTTGACAACAGTGTCATTTTCCTTTATATATGTTTTAGTTATGTTATGTTCACTTTGGTGGTGCAGAGGCAGATGTTATCTGTGTAATACTTAGGTCTGTTTGCAATACATATGTGTACACACACACACACACACACACACACACGGTGTGTTGTATATCTGTTTCAGTTATCACCGTTTTGAATGTCATTGATGTTCAGAAAAACATTTTAACAAAATTCTGTCTTTATTGCCTGATAAATTAAACATAACAGGCAAAACATTACATTAAATATATTGTATTACCGAACCATTATCAACTATTAGAACCATAACTTACATGTCACACACATAAAAAGGCTTCAAATGTGTAAAACAAAAAAAAGACACAAGACCACAAACAAACAAAGTAACTACAGCTGTTCTGATATTCAGACCAGTCTGATGCCTGTTGGCCAGTAACACGGTCACAAAAAGGATCGAGACACCACTAGGTCCCATGAGCGCGCAAAAGGGGGAAGGGGAAGGGGAAGGGGTAAGATAGAGAAATGGGATTCAATCTAAGTCTTGGAGGAGTGTAGAATAGCTGCTCCACCTTATAAAGACAGCCTACCTTAAGTTATGAGCCTGTGCTGAATTTGTTGCTAGTAGCACCCTCCTGGCTTCACTTTAGCCAGCAGCTAGAAGCCACGGGAACTTGGGTTTGGGTTTTGAGGAATAGTGGCATTTATTCACCAACAGATAAACTGCACATACACTCTGCTCTACTACTTTCACAGCCATAACATTACTGCTAACTTCACTCTCACTCCCTCTCTTTATGCCACAGTATGCATTTAGGCTGCTTGCTTGTAGCTTGCTTCTGATATTGTTAGTAAACTTCTGGATGGCCATTCTTAATATGAGTGATCAAATTGGTGGTGTTGAAGAATTTGACATATCATAATTACTCTTATTTCAACCGTCCAATTAGTAAATATTGCAATTTGTGTGGCTTTTTTCACTGGGAAAAACATCCCAACAGTAGCGATACTGATGTGATTGCTAATATATTGTGTGTCCCAAGGTGCTTTCTCAGGGTTATCTGCACAGGGCTGTAAAGTGCCTTTCCACCAGAGAGTTGTGACATGCTGACTACAGAGTTCAGGCTCTGGCACCACAAAATTGGAGCTTTTTACCAAGTACTGAAAACTCCTTTCCCCAGCCTGGGGTCAAAGGAGCAAGTTTTTTAGTTTAAATTTGATGATTTGGGGTTTGGTCACTGAAGCATTTATCAGTCTCCTTGACCTCTTTGTGTCTCTGTATGTACTAGAATAAGAGGTAGTTGCACATGATCAAGCCAATGAGTGACAAAAACTTGCAAGGTAGTGCCTGCTGAGAGTTTTTGATTTAATTAACTTTTTTTGATGAAATTATATACAACAATGATCAAAATGATTGTGCTCTAGTGAATGTCATTTTTTTGGGGAGCTCTTTCTTTTCATCTTTGGCCTCTTAGCCAGGCCTTTACCCTCATTCCCATACAGGAGATTGCCACTAACAAAGCAGGCTTTAATGCCGTGTGTGTGTGTGTGTGTGTGTGTGTGTGTGTGTGTGTGTGTGTGTGTGTGTGTGTGTGTGTGTGTGTGTGTGTGTGTGTGTGTGTGTGTGTGTGTGTGTGTGTGTGTGTGTGTGTGTGTGTGTGTGTGTGTGTGTGTGTGTGTGTACTTGGTGAGTATTGGTCTGTTCAGTGGGATGAATAGATGAATAGTGTCTTTTTCAGTCTCTTTGTCTTTTTCCCCAACCTCCTTTGGATAAACCCACTGGAGATCCTTCTTAACTTGTAAGAGATAATCCTGCCTCTGTGCCACTGATAGAGTGTTGGGAGGCAATGGAGGAGGAGAGGTGGATAGAAAGGAGAAGATAATGAGCAGGAACGAGGAGGATTTACTGTGTATTGAAAAGGAGAATGTTGTCATAACTGACTGCTAAATATATATATATATATATATATATATATATATATATATATATATATATATATATATATATATATATATATATATATATATATATATATATATATATATATATATATATATATACATCTCACAAGTGTGAAACCACAGATTCAAGTGCTCAAACAAGGGAACTTTCACATGCCATCTTACCTCACATCTACTTGTTTTCTGGCCAGGAGGGTTTTGTACCTTGTATCTTAGCAATGAGGAGGATTGTAGCGTGCGTGCGTGCGTGCGTGCGTCGTGCGGCACTGAAACTCCTTTTGGACTGACACTACTTGACTTGGCCTCTGCTGAGGGCTTTTCACACAAAAACGGATGTAGCCAGTCAGACATAGGCCTGACAGGAATTTCAATGGGTACAAGCTTCCCATTACCCTTAGTGGACTGCAGTGATGCCAAAAATACAAGGTGTTTAAATGTCAGAGTCTTGTGTTTGAAGCAAGCGCGCAGGCTAATGTCCTTTAGGTTTGTCGTCTTTGCCTCTGCTGCTGTAAATCACACTGTAGAACATAGATGCTCAACCATTTTATCTTAACATGACATTTAATGTATGAATTATATTTTAAGTATCCGCGATCCATTTCAATAGCTTACACATATTACACTACACTACTACCTGCCCTAAGAAGTGTCTGTCAGGACTTGCAGAAAGCTACTGGCTGCATGGCAACTTGTGGCACCCCGAGAGTGTTGCAGGAACCTGTCCTCAATGCTAGTTCTGTTTGTGATTTTGGTGGACAACTCATAATTGCATTTTTGCCATGCAGCCCTTTATTTTATGCTGGCTCCTATCCTTGGTATAGAGTATACTTATGTGTATTCTTTCCTTTGTCTTACAGGGTGTGTCCAGAAAGATGTGTTTTTAAACCCAAACTGCTGGGAGGTCAAGAGGTGACATGCCTCTATAAAACACCACTGGAAACCAATGGTGAGGAGCTGATGAAGTTGAAATTGAAGACAACATAAGACATATAGAGAGCTATAGTAACGAATCAAAATGCTGAAATTACAATGGAATAGGTCCAAAATGGATTATATTAAGAAAAGTTGTGAAAAGCCATAGGCATTGAAGATATATCTATCAAAGTTTTTAGAGCTCTGCTGCAGATTCTGCTTTATGTTTGGAATCTTGTCCTCCCTCTAGTATAGATTGACTTCCAGAAAGCATTTGATCTCTTAGTGTACAAACTACCTGAAATTGGAGTCAATTATCAATTTTATAACATGTTAAATTACATTTATGGAGATCCAGAAGCTTGTGTCAGGGTAAATGATTTAATGATGGTGGTTCTCAACTCCAATTGGGGTTAAGCAGGATGATTTCCTCTCACCAACACTTTTTGCAGTTTACATAAATGATTTGGTTAACCCCACATCATCACATACCCTTCACCATACCTAGAGATTGGCATGGTGTTATTTCAGTTAACTTAATAGCTGATCTTATGGAAAGTTCCCATGCCCTCTCTAGGTAAGATGAAGGGTATGTGATGATAATTATTTTAATTCCAAAGGCCAAGGGAACTTTGTCAGGATGCATAGTATCTTGGATCCATAAAATAACTGGCCTTTAAAAATAAAAATGTGCCTGACTCTATGGGAATTTAACATAAGGGTGTGTATATTTATGCCCCCTGTATTTTAAGGAAGAACATTTATTTATTTACAATAGATTATTTATTCACAAAGAAAATTGGTGTCCTTAAAAGGTTGGATTTTCCTAAATTTTTTTAATTAAGGCATTAAGATCAATTTCCAAAATATGTTTTTTATTCCTCTTTTTAATTAACTTTAGCATGGTTGTATAAACTTTCTCATGCTACTGTATATCTGTTTGGAGGTCTCTGACATGAAAACATTTGAGATCCCCCTATTCTAGTGAACACAGACCTTCTTTCTAACAACCTGTCCTGTCTTCTGTCCCTCAGCTCTGTTGCCATGCCTCCGGGGATGGTGCATCGTCGTTCAGCAGTCCAAACGCTGCTGTCTCTCCTGCTGCTAGCCATCGACTGGCCCTTCACCTTATTACCTAGTGGTGTTGTCCAAGGCTCAAACTCCTCTCCCTCCAGTCTTTATCCCACCTTTATCCGGAATGACACTCTGTTTGAGCACTTGGCCCTGCATCCTGACCCCAGAATGAGTCGGGTCTACGTCGGGGCCAGAGATCACCTGTTCCAGTTGGATCAGTTTCTCCAACCTGAACTTCAGGATGACACTGGACCAGTCACAGACAGTCGGGAGTGTTTGCCTCCTGTAACTGAGAGCAACTGCCCCCAGGCTAAGGTCACCAGCAACCACAACAAGCTTCTGCTGGTCGACCCATATTCCATGGAACTTATTACCTGCGGGAGTGTAAACCAAGGAATCTGCCAGAAACGTAGTCTGGATTCTGTGGATGTGGTACTTTTCTCTACAGAGAGGCCGGTGGATACTCAATACGTAGCAGCTAACCATCCAAACGTTAGCACTGTGGGACTGGTGGTTCGCTCTCATCCTGACAGGCAGCCAGTTCTGTTTGTTGGGCGGGGTTACACCAGCAGTCACCCACCTATTTCAACACGTAACCTTGCCCAGGAACCTATCTTTTCTTACGAAGAGACTGCCAAGTTGGCTGTGGCTGGCCGTCTCTCAGAATACGACCATCATTTTGTAGCATCATTCGCCGCCACCATGTATACTTCCTCTTCTACAGGCGGGACCTAAAGTCACAGTCACGCGAGTATCGCACCTACATCTCTCGTGTGTGTTTGGATGACCAGGCCTATTACTCCTACGTTGAAGTGCCCTTGACGTGCCATTCTAGGGCAGGAAAAGTATACAACCTCTTGCAAGCTGTCCAGCTTGGGCTCACCAAGGATGGTAAATTGAGCCAGGGCTCAGAAGTTTTCTTGCTGTCTTCTCCACTCATTTGGCTTCATCAACTCGGCCCAGTGAGGACTCGGCCCTTTGCATGTTTAACCTTAAAGACGTAGACCACAGGATTAACTCCACCAGAGACCTGTGCTACACACAGATGGGGAAAGAAGCAGGACAGGAGGCGGCCTACATAGAGTATGAAGTCAAATCTAACTGTGCCAACCTGCCAGAGGTGAGTCCAAAGATTGAATTTGCTTGTTTTTGTGGGACTGTGCTCATCAGTTGTCCACATAAAGGTAAAATATAAAATTGTAAAATTGAATAAAATTTCCTACAATTGTATTATAATTGCTCTATTCATTTTGTGCCACACAAAAGCACTTTGTCCATTATAGTAGAAAAGTGCTATATAAATGCAGACCATTTACTACAATCGTTGCAGGCCTGTATTTGGGCTTTTCTAACAATCCAGTATGAACAAATGAACACTAATACCTTTTGGTTTAAATCAATTAGACTGCTACCCATGTTGCCTGATCCTAAACTTTGTCCTAGTATGTATATGTTTCTGACCACTGAGATATACTTAAGCGAGTCACTTAACCATCACTTTAGTGGTCAGCATGCTGAACCAGATAGCAGTTTCAGCACTCTACTCCCATGTGTTAGTGTGTGTAATTGTATGTTTGTGTGACAGGGTGTGACTGAAAAACAGCTTACATTCTAAGAGTGACAGCCTTCATTCTTCGCCCTGTGCTGTTTTATATTGGAGTATATTTTCTTTGAATGAAAAACAAGAGGCAGAGTGTAACACAGTGAAGAAGTTACTAAATAACCCAACATCATTTTTCATCTAGTTTTCGTTCTGTTTACAGAAGAACATGCTGTCAAAGTCAGTTTTTTCTTTTTTAGAGAAGTGAGTTTTTCTGTAATGACTGAATGAGCACCCCCCCTGCCTAATATTATATTATGCATCTGAGGCCTGTTCTATTCCTATTTCAGCTACTTTCACCGATCTGACTTTTTCAGTCCAATAGCAGTACCTATGCTAAGGGTAACAGTCTGTACAAAGTATGTGAGTAAATTTACTGAATTAGTTAAAAAATGGTCAAAACTTCAGCAGGAATTAAAATTTCAGTATATAATAATATGTAGAATATAGACATAGAATTGATTAGATAGTCTCCGTTGTCGCAATACTTGATTCAGATAGTTAAGTCAATATCGGCCCAATATTAGATATTGGCATCAGATTGCTGCTTCCATAGTTCCAGCAGTATCAGAGAGAATGAAATTGAATTTGACATTGACCAATGTAATGCTGTGGCGGAGGGATTTAATTAGTTAATAATCAACCCTCTCATAGGGCTGGGCAATAATTCAATATGATAATTTATCATCTTTTAATGGAATCATATCGTGATGAAATCATATATCTAGATATTGTGATATATAATTACATGTCTAAACATATTCAATATACAGCTAGAAAAAAATAGTTTTTCTCCATAATTTCACATGAGACTGTTGTGATTATTCATCTAAAATCTCATTGTAAAAGTATTTTGTGATGGCACCAATTATCAACCCTACCCATCGTCGTATTATCAACATCGATGTATTTGGTCAAGAATATTGTGATATTTGATTTTCTTCATATCGTCCAGCCCTACCCTCTAATAACACCAACTTTGGGAATCCTGACTTATCGGGTGTGTTCATGTTCATATTAATGTGTTAACTGCATGTAAACATTGCATTTGGATGGACAACATCCTTCTCTATTATCACTTCTCTTTTTTTGAGGACAAAGAGCACTGCTGACCCCTCAACCTTTGCAGCCACGTACAACAGATTAAATCTAGCGGAGAAGGTAGTGCGGGCAACGTAATTTAATAGAATTGCTGTTTAGGGAGAGAGCGATCGGTGGCATTAGCCATACTTAGTGGGGTGGGGTTAAGTGTAATGTTTAACAAGGCCTGACAAGAATGCAACAAGACACACCAGGCAAAGACAAGGTGGAAGAAAAAAATACATTAGTGATACAGATATACAGTGAAGCAAAATGTCAGAGGCAGAAAGTGAAAGAAAAGAAAAATTGTGAAAATTGGCGGGGTTATGTATAAATACATGCTATTGAAAATGGGAGCCAAAGCAAACCTTATGGCTGGAGGTGATCAGTGATGTAAGATTTGGAGCTGAAATTAGATTTACAGTAACATTAAACATGTCAAATCTTACTTAGATCCCTTTACACAGAAAACAAAGCAGCTTCATCTCTGTTTAGTCTTTGCCAGGATAGTCCATCTGCACCAGGGACATACTCTCATGTCATGTCTATTTATGGGGAATAATTTGTTATTGATGATCCAATTCAGAACTCCTACCAACTATTAGTGGCCAATATGCAACTTTAGCATCTTTTCTCGTTATGTTATTCCCTTGTTGTGGTCATTACTGCCCTCAGTGTTGGTGTTAAATGGAGTGTGGTCTAGACCTACTCTATCTGTAAAGTGTCTCGAGATAACACTTGTTATGAATTGATACTATAAATGAATTGAATTGAAATGTCAAGATGATTGCAGGCTTAATGTGTTTTTATAGTGTAATCACAAGCTCTCATCGGCCAGCGCAGTCAGTGACAGACCAGTCTTTAAGCTTTCAGGCCATGTTCCTCGACCGGACGTCATAAGTTCATCAACTAGTTCAGTAGTCACAATGTAGTTTGGGCTATTCTTAGCATGCAGTCACCCCTGCTTGCTTTGCTCTGATGGTTGGGTTTTCATAATGTGGACTAATAGGCCTTCTAAACTGTCCTTTATTCCCCATGATTAACTTCATCAATACTCATCAATAGCTATTTGGACACGTTAGCTATGTTATTACAGCCAAGTTTAATGTTGACAGTGGTGTGCCACATATCAGCAGTCTTAAACAGTATTCCAAATAAGGCGTCGAGTCATGACAACACACTAGCCAACTACATGCAATCCATCAAAACAAGTAGCCTTTAACCGGCAGAGCTCTCAGGTTAATTCCCTTTACATCCTATTGTTAAGATGATCAATAATGAAGCAATAACCCTGCTATCAATTGCTAGTGTGGAAAATAAATTGCCCGGAACATAAAACAACCATGCTGCCAGAGCAAAGACTCCCTACTGCCAAACTGTGGAAGTAAAAACAAATTTCCCGTAGGCTTTAAAGTGTAAAAGTAGCTGGAATCTAGTGATAGTTTGTTCCCAAACACAATCAGTTCTACTGGGATTTTACTAAGCACAGACAAAACACTGTTGTGTTATTTTTAGTAACTGGCTTTCTTGCTGAGGAATGAATAGCAAATCACTTTAAGTGTTCTGTTTTCACTTAACAAGCATTTGTAGTTTGTGTGCCACATGTATGTTATTCATTCTTTTGATCTAATCTTCATGTTACCTGACATGACATGTTAGAGACGCCGCATACTGATTTTCCTCTCCTGTGTCCCCACTGTAAGAACACTCTGACTGCATACCCTTGCGGCTCTGACCACACCCCTAGCCCAATGGCCAGCAGGATGGCCGTAGAAGCAGAGACCATATTGGACAGCCCGTCTGCCCGTCTCACTGCTGTGGCTGTCAGCGTGAGGGCGGGACATACCATTGCTTTCCTAGGAGACTCCAAGGGTAACCTGCACAAGGTAACGTGAGGTCACAGATTTCAAGGCATGCACAGACAGGTTGTCAGCCTGCATGACACACACACACACACACACACACACACACACACACACACACACACACACACAATGTGTACTTTGGGCTAATTGTGAAGTTATAAGATTGTGCTGTTAATGCTGAAAATATGAAGTAATAGTCTGGCCCATATTAAGACAATGTGGTGCCCCTAGGCACTATACCTCAAAGGCCCCTGCCCTCCCCTCAAAATGATGATACAATTTAAGTATACCCAACAAATTGTGTCATCATTTTGAGTTCAGACCCTATTTGGGTAACATATGTTGGGTATTTCTCATGTTTCTGTAATACCTGTCCCTGCACAGACATGGTAATCAACCCAGCTGACATGCCATTCAACTTTTCCTTCTGTTAACTTCCAGACACCAGCCGCTCCATTCATGTGCCAACCAGTGGAGGTGTAAAATAGTCTGTGTGTAGAGGCCGGCAGGCTAAACTCAGCACTTCACAAATAATCTCAGGAGCAGGGTCCTGGTATATCTTGTTGTTAAAGGAATGCACTAAGATTATGGAAGTTGGTCCCATTGTTGTACTAACTCAAGTCACCCAGGGAATAATGAGAACATGTAGACCTCCAAAAACATCTGTGTATGCCTGGTATATCAGTGCCTCTGGTGTTGTAAGACTATAAACCCATTGCTAATCAAAATCAAGTTTGTATGGCACATAGATTCACAAGTTATAAAATTGGATATCATTAAGTCTTTAGTTAACTTAGAAACTTTTTATTATGAGAATTTTTATATTTGCACATCAACATGTTAATCTGCTCATTCACTTCTCACAACCTGACCTGCAAAAAGACTTTTGTTTATGTCTTGACGGGTTGCAAACAATTTCTGTCACCAGGGACAGAGAAGAGCTGTGGGCCCCTTCTCCTTGTATAATGAAGCTCATTCTGTGTAAACAGGGATGTCTTTGCTGGCACTGAATGCCACTCAATAGAAATGTCTGTACATTTCAGTCATGGCGACCAGCCTGTAAGCGTTCTGCTCGGTGGCTGGATCATGTGAAGCTCCTCTGAAATTACATTGGCCTCAACAAGGCTGTTAGTTTGATTTCAAAGGTGCCAAGGGGTCACAGTTGAGTCAAAGTGGTCATTATGGCAGTGTCTCTGTAGGTTTAAATGGTGATTAGTAAAGCTCCGCCCGACACAAGTTATGTCCTGTTGTGGAAGAAAAATCTGAGCAAATCGGTGATAACAGGTATGTGTATTGAATAGAACATGTTAGCTGAGCATGTGTATTAGTTGGGAAGCATAAAAGCAATTAACAACACAAGTGTTGCGCTTGTTGATCACAGATAGATAATGTACATTATGTATTTTATTAATTTTGATAACTGGACTAAGCTTGAAGGTCAGTGGAGCAGGGAGATTGTAGGGAATCAGGAGTTTACGGTTGTGAGCTTGCCTCCACACAGTCGGTTCTTTGTGTACATTTTTTCTCAATGGGGGCTTGTGATTGAGGCCCCCTGCAAATGAAGAAATAGCACAATGACAGCCATTAACATATTTTTTAACAGTTACGTCACACTGAGTCGCCCATCACTGTGACCAGAAAACGCAGCCGTACTTGTGTTTTGCACTGTAATCGCTGACTGGCAGACACGTGTACTTCCTAACAGAGAGACTCATTCAGATTCATGTAGAGTTATTGGCGTACAGCAGACAGTGTCTGTGTCAATGTCATTAATGGATACATTGTCAGTCTGTGCTGTCTGACCGAAACCACCAACGATGAACCCTCAACTGTTCACCTAATGTACTCTGTGTAGAAGGCTTATATAATAGAAGAATGTCAGCTAGATTCTGGTGCTGTCATGCAGAGAATAAAAAATGAGCAAACTTTTTCTCTCTTTTCTTTTTCTTTCTTTCATTTTCATTCATGCTTTTATTTGTGTAGCAGAGAAAATATAACAAAGTTGTGATTCCTTTGTTTTCTTTTGTTCATTAATTTCTTCAGTCATGTACAGTCAGCCCATGCCCTCTAGTGGCTGTCATGATTAAAGTAACACAAAAAATTTGATTAAAAAAAACATGGCCGCTAAATTATTTGCGCACTCTGTATTTATTTGTCAGAAACAGCCAATGGAAAAACTGTGCAGTTATAAGCCTTCACAGCTAGAGTTTTATTTATTTCCCTGTGTTATCTGCTATTCTAATAGACTAATGTGAACAAAACTCTGTCAGTCAAGAACTGGCCTGCAATGTAATCCTATTTTGTTTACGAAAGGCTTTTAGGCTCATTATTGGTATTTTAATTGTCTGACAAGATTATGTAAAGGATCACTAAAGAAATATACCTTTTATGTTAAAGAGTAAGAGCCTTTTTGTTTAACCAGAAAGAGCTCAGAGACAGACCAGACAATACTTTTAGTGTGTATAGAGCCTGCATATTTCCACTTCTATTTTTTAGTAAATGGTTCAATTTATAATGGGTTTATTTAACAAACAATTATTTATTTTAATTTAATTTTAAAATTAATAAATTTATTTCAATCAAACCAGAGTGGTGATAACAGTGGAAAGACAAACCAAGATTACTTTTGACTTTGAGTGAAGTGTGTTTCACAACACTTTGGTATTTAAATGGAGTCTGGTGGGTTTGGTGATAGCTATTCCGGGCTGTTTCATGTTAAACAAAAATTATCATAATACTTTCAGATATATACCTTTTTATGATAAAGATTCTTTCCATAGTGTTGTCAGACACTTTTAGTGGGCGTTAATTGATAGTGCGAAACTGCCAAATAACGTTACATTGTTGCTTGTTTCATCGTTGCCAACTGTACCAAATACCAAAGCTGGTTGTTCCCGTAAGTCATTTAGGTACACAAAGCATCACAAGATAGATAACAAGATTTGAAGAAAAAAAAAAAAGTTAACCTTAAAGGATGAAGGTTAATAATACATTTTAAAGTATCGGTTAGACATGTTGATGGGTCAGAAACAATACATTTATGAATTATTAAACATAATATGGTGGCTGATAAAGTCAATGTTTGGACCCGACTTATGTGCTTATCTATCCCGTTTAAGATTGGTCCATCTCCTACAACAAATCATCTTGGGCTGAATGGAATCTTGATTATCATTTATCCCAGTCCAAAAATCCGGGACCTTATCACAGGACCATAGGACAAATAAATGGACGCCCGCTGTCTTACGTTTCCAACAATTTGGTGTGTCTTTCAGTCCAAGTCCAAAAATGTATAGGGAGTCCAATAGAAGCGAAGCATTATCTTGACCTGAATGAGGTGCACCTTCACATCGCGTGACAGTTTTTTGATATTCCTACAGATTATATCCCACTCTTCATCATCCAGTGTAATACTCAGATCCCTTTCCCATGTCTTATTAAGGGCTGTCCAGGCTCCATCCCCAAGGTTCTTTATAAGCATAGAATAATACCCAGAAGCCTCATGACTAAATGACACCATTTCTAAATCCCTTCATGTTTTCTGCAATACATGTTTAAAAAAGGGTTTTATATCGAAACCATACATGCTAATATCTGTAGATATTGAGATGTCTGTGATCCGCCAACTGTTATATTAGTCTAACTCTAATATTTAATATGAAAATTAAATCTTATGTTTTGACCTTCTCCCAGTGTTTTTGACCTCAGACCCCTGGCAGGTAAACATGGTGTACAGTGTTTGGTTAATTGCAGCTGAATGAAGTTAAGTCAAGACACAGAGCCGGTTGGATTTTAAGGGAAGTCTAATTCTTGAAACCTCACCAGTCTTATAAATGGCTGCATTGCTGACCAGTTAGGATTCTAGAATCCTAAGAATTTTTAAATGTTTGATTTGTTGAGGTTTTCTCTCATGGTGGAAGACAGAGAGGGTTTCTGGAGCAAGCATGCAACTGCAGCTTCCAGTTTAACTGTTCGTTCTTACATGTCCCACTCTTCTATTAGCATCTGTGTTTGTATTATATGTTATTTTACATATTTTGTTAGTTTTTTATGTTTTTTTTTATGGTGGACACGTTTTGCTCAAATGTTGCCCTATCCTCAAAAGTCTTGAAATGATTGTCTTCCTCACTACAAGAAGAAACCTCTGCTGTGTCCCTTTTGCTCTTCTTTTACTGGTTTGAATAAGGGAACGTCATTTAGTCAATTGTCTCTGTTTCCCCATCTGTGTCGTATCAGTAATGTGCTATAGTCTGGACAGGTATTACAAACTGGAAAGTCTGTCTTTTAGGTGCTGTGGGATCAAACAGTATCAGATTTCATAGCAGACCTCAAATCTTCCACATACTTGAGGAAACAAACAGACCCAAATCACCATATCTCTCTCTCACACACATACACACATACACACACACACACACACACACTTTCGCTGCCACACTAAAGCTGCAGATCAGGGAGTCAACAGTTCCTCCTGACCTGTGCTATAATATCTAACTAATGACATTAGACGCAATTAAGCTTGCTGTTCCTGTAAATAGCATTAAAAGGCGGATGTGGAGGACCCAGTCTAAGATGGCAGCATAAACGACTAGCTACCAATCAACTAGGGCTGCACAATTTATCAAATTTTAATCACAATCACGATTTTGGCTTCCCACGATAAAATGTGCATGATCGAGCAATATTTTTTGCGTCATTCCATTCATAGAAGGCTCTGTTTTTTTTTTTTTGCAAAGCCATTCTACTGCTCCGTAAACCACTGTCTGATCATGTGCCAATCAGAGTTGTTCACTGCACCGCTCAGTTTAGTTTCTAGATGTAGACAGTCACAGAGGATAGAGTAACGTGAGGAAACTTCTACAACAGATCAAAGTCAGTCATACGTCGGTCACAAGGTTTACCAGTAAACACAACATTTTTGTCCTATCTGTGTTGTTTTTCAGACAACAGCAGTGACCAGTGCTAGTTTGTGTCTGTTAGGTCACAGGACTCTAGGGTACGACAAACATTTTTCCTAGGTCGCACCATTGCACCCAATGTCCTTGCATCCGCTGCCTCTCCACAAACAAGCAATTTTTATATCGATATGGTTTAATTTTGCTCTACATGACCCATTTTCTCTGTAAAGCCGTGCCTGTGTTTGGTATTTTTCCTCTTACTCTCCGCGCAGCCCCGCCCCCATTAACTCTCACACGGCTCCCAGAAACAGAGACAGCGCCAGTTCACACATTTGTCCACAGTTTTATTTGTTATTAACACAGCTGTATATTGTTAAGCATGAGAGGCAAACCTGTATTTGTACCAGTTTTTCCACTGGTAACTCTGCTTTTGCGGCGACCGTGGCAAAAAACAGAAGAAGCTTTTGCAACTAACTTCAGTTCGTAGAATAATATGTAAATGTAAATGTACTGTATTTATATAGCGCTTTTCTAGTCTTAACGACTACTCAAAGCGCTTTTACATCATACAGGAACCATTCACCATTCACACACATTCATGCACTGTGGCCAAGGCTGCCGTACAAGGTGCCACCTGCTCATCAGATAAACACTCGCACACATTTAGACTCCAATGGCGCAGCATCAGGGACAATTTGGGGTTCAGTGTCTTGCCCAAGGACACTTTGACATGAGACCTTCTGATTGACAGGCAACCGCCCTACAACTGAGCCACAGCCGCCCCGATAGCGTGTGAGACGGAGCCTGCTGGACCTGGGCAAGAGATGTGACCCATGGCCAGAATATCATAGTTCATAAAAATGCAGCACAGTGACGATACAGGCATTTTATACACATGACTTGTGTAACGCTGATGACCCGCCACTCGACTCGTGCTGGACCCATTCATAATGAGTCAGACACCACTCTCTCCCTAGCTCTTTTAATCAGTTGTTGAAAATAAGTGAAGGAGCTTTCTCAGAGATACTAGGCTATTTATTTCAGATTATTTTCATTCATGTGTTGCAGCTATATGTATGTACAACATACAACTTCAACATAAGAGGAAGGTAGCACAATATGGATGTGAAAACAGTTATAAATAGCCTAAAAAAAATTTCAGGATAAATAATCGTGATCTCAATATTGATCAAAATAATCATGATTATCATTTTGACCTTAATTGTGCAGCCCTACGATCAACACTCGAAAAAAGTTTGTGACTACAAAACTAAAGAAATAAATATGTCTGAAACAGATATGCAAAGTGGAGGGACAAAAAAAGACAAAAAAACAGCAAAAACTGGATATAACCATTCAAACTAAAAAAAAAAAAAAAAAGATACTGTATGTTGAATCACTGCCCAATTTTCCTAATGCTAAAAGACGTTAAGGTTTTTAAAAAATGTTGGCAAATAGAATAAATAAGGTTATTACTTCTCTAATTCATTCTGATCAGGTGCGGTTTATTCGCGAGCATTAGCTTGTCAGATAATATCGGCACCTCATTAATGTTGCATGGTATGTCTGGGCACCTGGTTTGCACATCTGGTAGAGTAGGGGCCCATATATAGAGATTTACTCCTTGATGCAGCAGCCGCAGGTTTGACTCCAACCTGTGGCACTTCGCTGCATGTCATTCTCCCTCTCCATCCCCTTTCAAGTCTAAGCTGTTCTATGCAAATAAAGGCCTAAAATGCTCCCACAAAAAAGTATTGTATGGTCTGTAGCTGATAGATGATCCCCAATTACTGCTATTTCCCTTGAAATGGTTGATTGTTAAAATTTTCGTATGGGTTTGGCAGCATTTTTATAAAGTGGATTAAGGTGTTGTATAAGTTTTGCTCTTTGATAGTTATGTCATGTCTTTTGATCCTGCAAAAAGGTCCAGGAATTTTGGGCCGGGATAAATGATAACCTATGTCCGACTGCAGAGACCCAGGTTCCATTTAGCCCAAGATTATTTGTTCTGGGAAATGGGTCAATCCTAAGCGGGATGGATAAGCACGTAAGAAGGTGGGTCCAGACTAGTTTAATGATAGCCAGACAGATTATTTTAATAAGATGGAAGAATGAAGGGGTGCCGTCAATCCAGGAGTGGGCTTGTGAGATGGCCAGGGTGGCGTTTGGCGTTTTCATATTAACGGGTTGCCAGATTGGATGTCTACATTAGCAAATGGATACAGTACCTGAGCTTTCTGGAGGACTACTAGGAAGCTTTGTGCTAGGGAGAGACGTGTATGAAGAATTTATGGTGTTGTCTTTCTTAAATATGTTTATTAGGGGTCCAAGCCTGAGGATGCTTGCACCGCAGTAACAAGCAATACATGGTTCACACAGCAGGGCTGTGGAACCCTATTGTTTTTCTAGGGATTATTAGGGGTCCAAGCCCGAGGATGCGTGCACCGCAGTAACACGAAGCGATACGCGGTTCACACAGCAGGGCTGTGGAACCCTATTGTTTTCCGAGGGTTTCTTCATTATTAGGGTCCAAGCCTGAGGATCGTTCACCACGTTCACACAGCAGGGCTGTGGAACCCTATTGTTTTCCTAGGGATTCTTCTTCTTCTCCATTATTCTTCTTCTCCGCATAAAACTGGTGCTGCAGCCCAAACCGTACATGGTGGCGACGTGCCATTTTTAGGAATGGTCCATTTCCCTTGGTCCATTTCCGCCTAGACTTTTATGCGTGAAAAATTGCAATTTATCAAAAACCAACTTTTTCAAACTCCTCCTAGACCGTGCAATGGATCTGCACGAAACTTGGTACATAGCATCTCCAGACCGACCTGACAAAAAGTTGTATAAAGATTAAAAATTGCACATATTATGCACACCCTGTGCTTGTTGTCATGTGTACACATTTGTGTAGCTAACTATGAAAACACCAACTTTGCCTAATCTTGGCCAAAATAAATTCTGTCAAAGCCAAACTTTAGAATATTCCTTGGTATGACCCTCTGAGGCTCTAAAACAAATTTAACGAACATTGGCCACTAGGGGGCGCTACAAATACAAAAAGTTTATATCTCATGAACCGCTCATTCAAATTTTACAAAATTTGATGGATACAATCTGGGTCCACTGCTGGTCCTTACAGTGGAATACTGATTGGTTCAAGTAGGCGTGGCCTATGGGCAAACGTCTGGATTAACCACTTCCACTAAAGTGAATTACTTGAAATTAACAGGCTAAATGTACAATAGGTAGCTGACCTGATGTACCAAATATTACACATGTGGACCACTAGGTGGCGCTACAATGACGTAAAACGTCTTTTTGCCTATAACTCCTACATTATACATCACACATTAAAAATCTTCATGTCCACGTGTTCACTAAATCCAGCTGAGTCACATGATATAGGCCACGCCTATTTCTGATTAAATTTAATTTTGCAATATTGCGGCAAGCGTGAAACCTACTTTTTTGAACTCGTTATAGGCCGTGCGACAGATCTGCACGAAACCTGGTCTATAGCATCTCCAGATGGCCCTGACAAAATGTTATATAAAGAATTTTGCTACGTTAATGTTTACATGTTTACATGTAAAGATAGGCCATTAGGGGGTGCTATAATCAACGTAGACAATTTTGCGCCTTTTTATCAAGCTTTTGTATCCAGCCTAGGAGCCCAAAGTTTTTTCGGGGTCATTGTGCTATTAATCCATACCGTTACAAGCGCCTTTCCGTATTTCCCGACGTTTGCCCCCCCCACCGGTTCGCTTTGGGTTCCGCTTTTGTGCACTCACTGGGTCGTTGGGACCGTTGTAACTACTTGCAGTTCTAGTCATTTTTCTTTCTTTAACAAAACAACCCCAACTCTGTCATAGAGATGGATCTGTTGACATGCTCAGGAGCGTTATATGATTCTATGATGGCACATAGGATTTCTTGTCCAAATTGGCTTAAACATATATAACATGGTCAAAAGAAATTCTTACTGTAGCCTTCTATGCTTATTATGTGTTTGTGTCTTATTCCAAAGCACTGTATTTGCAAGATCAAAAATAACTAGAACTGCACGCAGTTACAACGGGGTCCAAGCCTCCCCGCACAAGTTGGCCCCGACAACCTGGGGAGCGCACGGCGGAACCCGAAGTGAAACGGTGGGGAGGCAGACGTCGGGAAATACGGAGAGGTGCTCGTAACGGTACGGATTAATAGCACAATGACCCCAATAAAACTCTGGGCTCCTAGGCTGGATGCAAAAGCTTGATAAAAAGGCCCAAAATGGTCTACGTTGATTATAGTGCCCCCTAATGGCCTATATTTACCAAATGTGGTACAGAGCCTCCGGTCGGCATGGTAAACAATCATCACAGGTTTGGTATCGATAGCATTTATTGTGGCAGAGATATTGCAATTGCAAATTTCACATTTAAATGCATTGAGTGTTTCGACAAAAGCAATAAACGTTGATTATAGCGCCCCCTAAAGGCTTATCTTTACCAAATTTGGTAGAGAGCATCGGAGAGCCATGAAGAACACTGTTCACAAGTGATATGTTGATACCATTTAATTTGGCCGAGATATGATATGTGTTTGGTACGTTACTACAGAAACTTTGTTTGGTCGTCAAATGAGCATACGTTAACGTAGCAACATTCTTCATACAACTTTTTGTCAGGGCCATCTGGAGATGCTACAACGTCACACGGCCTAGGACGAGTTCGAAAAAGTTGGTATAAATAATTGTCAACAAAAATGGAGAAATGTATCATGTGACTCGGCCTGATGTAGTGAACACGTGGATATGAAAAATGTTAACGTGGGATGTATAATGTGGAAGTTATATGCAAAAACACGTTTGACGTCATTGCAGCGCCACCTAGTGGTCCACATGTGTAATATTTGATAGTTCTTGTTAGCTACCCACTGTACATCTACCATGTTAATTTCAAGTAATTCACTTTAGGGGAAATAGTTAATCCAGACGTTGGCCCATAGGCCACGCCTACTTCTACCAATTAACACCCCACTTTAAGGACCGCCTCAGGACTGGGCCTAGATGGTATCCATCAAATTTTGTAAAAATCGGATGAGCAGTTCATGAGATATAAACTTTGTAGCGCCCCCTAACGCGTGGATGTAAGGTTTTCAAATTTCCAATGTACAAACCGTTGATGGGAGTTATAGGCCCAAACGGGTTTTTTTCTGCTATAGTGCCACCTAGTGGTGGACGTAGGTGACTTTTTGCGTCTGAGGTCTTTGCAGACTTTCGGACCAGTCCTGAAAATGGCACGTCGCCACCATGTACGGTTTAGGCTGCAGCACCAGTTTTATGCGGCGTAGAATAATAATGAAGAAGAAACCCTAAGAAAACAATAGGGTTCCACAGCCCTGCTGTGTGAACCGCATATTGC
Source organism: Percina caprodes (assembly GCA_013375575.1). Classification (NCBI taxonomy): domain Eukaryota; kingdom Metazoa; phylum Chordata; class Actinopteri; order Perciformes; family Percidae; genus Percina; species Percina caprodes. The sequence continues at coordinate 63,051 of JABXJD010001852.1, forward strand.
GTTGCACGTATCCTCGGGCTTGGACCCCTAATAAAATGGTGTATTTTTATGTTTTTGAAAAAAATACAGGCATAATAGAAGGACATTTAAAAGGTATTCACATTTTGAGTTGCAGCTCAGTGCATGTTTTTATTTACCATTCTGTTAAATCCTAAAATAATCCTAACATTTGTATGTGTACATCTGCTCAGGTGTTCTTGGGGCCAAACGGCGAGGTGGAGGAGTACTCTGTCATCTCCATTCAGCAGAATACTGCTATCAGTTCGGATCTCATCCTGGACCAAACAGAGGAACATCTCTTTATCATGACACATAACATGGTATATGCACACACTCTTGTCTTGATTCTTGTAGCCTCATTAGGGGTCCAAGCCCGAGGATGCGTGCACCGCGGTATTGCATAGCAATACGCGGTTCACACAACAGGGCTGTGGAACCCTGTTGTTTTCCTAGTTTTTTTTTCCTTTTTCCATTATTTTTCTTCTCCGCATAAAACTGCCGCTGCAGCCTAAACCTTACATGGTGGCGACGTGCCATTTTCAGTGGCGCTATAGCAGAAAAAGCGCGTTTGGCCCTATAACTCCCAAACCGTACATCGGAAATTTAAAAACCTTATATCCAGCGTTCCCTGGATCCTGTGCAGTTCTAGTTTCATGTTGTTTTCTCTACACATCCTTCCTGTGTTGTAGTAATAAAGCTAAAGAGAAATAATTCAGTCCCTCTTGTTTCTGCCCCAATTCTTTCTCTTTCAGTAAAGCCTGTAGTTAAGATTATTCTAATGACCATCATTTTATTTTGCTTTGTTCAACTGGAAAAATGTGGGCCACCTATTCATTTTAATCAGATTTCTGGGAGCTTAATGTGCATGGTTTGCACAACTGAACATGATTGTGTTGTCCTGGTTACAGCTACAGAAGCGGCCTGTGGCTGAATGCCAGCAGTACCCAGACTGCCACTCCTGCCTGCTGGCCCACGACCCATACTGTGGCTGGTGCGTCCTGGAGGGAAGGTGAGATAAACCCCAGAAGTTAAAAATGTGTCCTAGTCAAGCATTTAACAAAGTGTGGCTGGTATTTAATTAAATTTGAACTAAAGTTTAAGGTGTAAACTTATTTATCTAATCTAACTGGTTATACTCAGTGTTGGATTATTTTGGAACCAGTGCTTAAAGCGTTAATTAGTCCGTTAACCACCTGGATGATCAAAAAATAAATAAACTTGTGACAGTGTCTTAACCTATTGTCATTTAAAAAGAGTCTACAGCCATTATTGCGGCTCTGTGATGCCGTACTTTGACACAGCAGAGCTTTAAGCTAAATGTTAATGTCAGTTTGCTAACATACCCACAATGCTTATGCTAAGAACTAAGCATGTGGTATGTTTACTGTGATCACCATGTCATAATGGTCATAATCCAAGTATTGGACAAACTGATTACAATTCATTCTGAGGGTGACATGAATGTGTGTAACAAATTTCTTGGCAATCTACCCAATACAGGTATCTGTAGTTGTTGAAATATTAAAGTCCGGAGCAACTGACCAACAGACCGACTTGTCGCTTAGTTAAGAAAGCTAAACATTGGCTGGTGTTCATTAGACAAAATAAGCAAGTTTTGGCTCAGCTAATGGCATGATAAGCATTTGTCTGCATCATTTCTTTTACATTGCTCGCCCCCACCTTCAGTTGAAAACTAGAAAAGTATAATTTCTGACTTGGAGAAAATAATCCAAAACACACTATCTCAGAATAATAGTAATAATGAAATAAAATGTTGTAAACTTAACTTTTCTGTTAAAGCCAATCTATGACACTTTTGCTGAACAGAATACATATTATATACAAATTATAACTAGAAGAGCACTCGTAGGGTGCACACTGCCCATGCTTACAATGTCAGTGTATTGTGAGTTTTCCAGTCTGGAAAATCTTTTCCAACATCACATGATGTAAGCATAAATTTCTCTCAATGTTAACAAAGTGCAAAATAGTTTGTGTCCTGACTCTGTGATTTGAATCTGCTCCAGAATGTAATAGGTTCTTCTTTGGTCCATGTTACACCTTTCCAACAAGGTTCATGAAAATCATGTCAGTAGGATGGTTGCCCACTGGTTAGCACTGTGGGCTCACAGCAAGAACGTTCTGGGTTCGAATCCATGTCGTTCTTGGCTTTTCTGTTTGGAGTTTGTAAGTTCTCCCCATGTTTCTTCAGGGTGCTCCGGTTTCCCCCACCATCAAAAATTATGGACTAGGTATTCCAGTCAGTGCCCTTGATCAAGGCACTGGCTCAGATCTTGAGTTTGTCCTCAGGCCCAGTAAACTGGTCTGAAAGATGGGTTAAATGCAGAGGATGAATTGTGTATGTGACAATAAAGTACATTTTACTTTTTGTTTTTCAATGCTGCTGACAAACATACCTACCGAGTCAAAAACATGACCTCCTTGACAGGGGAAATTACATGATGAAGATAAATGCTAAGACGTAGTGTAACAGTGAAACAATTAGCAAAGAGCAACAAAGTCAGTTAAGTGACTCAGTTATGTCAGTGACACAGCAAAACCTGTCTAAAGTTTGCTAACACTCACGGGTTAGCCACTATAAGCTACTTGTTATGCCAGACTATATAAAGATGAATTTCTCTAAAGTTTGACATTATCAACATTTGTTTTAAGCAGTGTTGACTGTTGAATTATAAATGAGCTGCTCATGTTGCTGTAAAACGTTTATTTTCAATAATGTACTGTCAGGCAGATGTAGTTTAAAAAATATAAAGTTCAATGTTGAGCTATCGGCAGAGAAAAAAACTACTGGCACTCTTGTTAATTTTTGAAGTGTTTGCCAAGTCATGTTAAGAACTACGTGAGTGTGCACTGGTGAGATGGTGTTTGAGACTGATGAAAGACATCTACCTCTCCATCCCATCTGGAGAGATCAGCCTCACCACCCGGCCTTCCTCTTCCCTCTCACCTTAATGTTTTTCTCCTCGCTCCTCTTTTTTTATTGTTTGAGAGACAAATTAGAGACTTTACCAATGAATGCATTGATTTACCAATGTACATGATATTGGTGTTTTCCTGCAGGTGCGTGTTGCAGTCACAGTGTGCTCGTGGGAAGCAGCCAGGTCAGTGGCTGTGGAGCTTTGACATGGAGCAGCAGTGTCTAGCCGTCCAGGACCTCAACCCCTTCAACGTCAGCAGGGAGGAGAGCAGGACAGTAAGTCTGAATGCAGTTACATAAGCTCAAGCAAAACAAAACTCTTGGTGTACTGTACACCTCCCCGTACACATCCTTACAAAGAATTGATGAGGAAACACGTTTTCTATTGATTGCAAAATTAAAGAATCATCCACCTCAAGCACCTACCACCAATATTGCCTTTCTTTGTCTGAGATAATAGTTTAAACATTTGTGGGTGGTAAGCTCTGCTGTGCAGTCATTTGCATTTATTCAAGAAGGTGTGGTACAATGATTTGGTACTAATAAAGTTACTAATTAAACGAAATAGTATTAATTAAGGTTTAATCCACACAAAATGGTTGATGATCCTTATGTAAGAGAAACTATGCAGGAAAATGTGTTTTATACATGGCATCCTGCAGCAGGATGTGTGTGGGATGAATATAAACTCAAGAGAAGGCACAGTATATTGATATGTATGATAATTGCAGTTATGATTTAATGTAATCCTTTTTGAAGAACCTTGGCAGTGTAACTGTGTCTCTCAGGTGAGACAGGTGACAATTAGGTGGAAGACGTAGGCCAATCTACAAACTGTAGAGGTAAAACTCTAATAGCAGATGACATCTTGGAGCTGTAGTGCAGAAACAGCACATGAATGAGGAAAAATTAGTATGATAATAAATCAAGTATGAGTCATATTCCTGCAGTCAGGGAATCCATTTTAGTTTTCAAATTTAATTATTTTACATTGAAATTTACCACTGAGCAAATCAGATTTACAATTGAATTACTTACTGTCATTATGACCTTCAGTGTCCTCTGTAACAGCACAGGTATGGACTGCTCTTCTTTCTTCTTCTCTTCCTCTGTCTCATGTGTGTTCACGTTGCATGGGTGAAGGACAGCAGAAAATCTAGATATCTCATCTAAATGGCCACAGTGTGCAAACATGGATCCGATTAGGATTTTTGAAGTCAACCACATGCACTGCAGCTCTGTCTTTCATCAGGGTTAATATTTGTCTTTCATCAGGTGTCTTTGACAGTCACAGGACTTCCAGTGTTAGAGAAAGATGAGTCCTACTCCTGCTTTTCATGGACAGTCACAGTCCAGCCATTGTCACCAACTCTGGGGTCACCTGCCATTCTCCTGAAACTAGCAAAGTACCCATGGTGCCTCCTGGACAGGGTGAGTGCTTTAACCCCAGACCTGACCATCTGCTGTTTGAACTTTTCAACTTTGCAACTGGAGGGTTTGGCTACATGTTGTGATGAGATTAATCTTTGAGCGTGTGTGTTTCTGTATGTGTGTTTGCATGCCCAGACATACAATATACATTTACAATTCAATCCCTGTGTTCCATTTTTCCTAAACCAGCTTAAACCGCAGGGAGTAATATTTACTGTAAAACAAACAACTCCTTATAAATTTTTTTAATCTCAACTTTTTATGCTTCATGATATGTGATTTGGTATTCCTAGATTTGGGTGGTTGTTTAGCGTGCTGAGAGCAAAGTGCTGTTTGTTATGGTCAGCAAGGATAAAAGAAGATTTAAGGGGCTTGTGAATAAAAAGCCTCTCTTAAGGTCATACTCACACAAAACACACACACAAAAACACACACACACACACAAACAAACACAGACGCTGGTTCCCATGCCTGCATTTCTGAAACTTGCAGCTTGTTGTAGTTCTCTGGAAGCAGGGATCAGGAAGAATCACCCTGGGGGGGTTTACTAAGATATGGACACACAGTCTGCATTTAAGGATCCATCTGTGGCTTACCTTTAATTAAAGAGGGTTAGTGCCAGCACTCACTTAATAATAAAAAAAAGCAAAAGACAAGGTCTTTAAGGGCAACTCCTTCTCACCTGTCTGCTGCTCTCTAGTGAAGCTTCTGAAAAACTCATTGTACAGTTGTACAGTCCGAAATGTATGGATTCAATTTTATTTATAGTATCAATTCATAACAAATGTTATCTCGAGACACTTTTCAGATAGAGTAGGTCTAGACCACACTCATAATAAGAGCAAGCAACAGTGCGACAGTGGCGAGGAAAAACTTCCTTTTAGGCAGAAACCTCGGACAGACCCAGGCTACCACATCTACCAGCAAGTGTTGTATGTAAAAACTTTTTAAAAGTAAATAAATAAATAAGTACAATATTATTGTAACTGATGGTCAGAACTATGAAAACAAGACCCACATTTAGTATTCATCATTTATTTCATCAAATATACCCATACATTGCAGCATCATGCATCTTTAAAACATGTGCGCCCTGCCTTGTTTATGTCTGCACTCTCTGGGCTGAGGATGGAGGAAGCACATGGGTTCTAATAGGCCTCTGTGATTTTGCTGTCTAGACCAAACCTTCTCCCAATCATTTTCTCACTGGGTTTTAAGAAACATCGTACTTTCTGAACCAGACATGATAAGCTTGGCCAAATATTTTCAGAGGGCCTTTCTTTCAGCATTGTGCTCAGGTGAAACATGTATTTACTCTCTCCATGTTGTGTTGTCCTTAGACTTTGTCACAGTCACCCTGTCTCTTCGATTTGGCAACATCACCGTCACAGCGAGGGATTTCACCTTCTATGACTGTACGGCTGTTAAGCAGCTGTCCGGCAGCATGCCGTGAGTTACCATGATTTATCAGCTCTGCTCTCCAGTTCCTCCCAATCTGCTCTGCTCATTGCAGACCTTATAATCAAGTCGTATTCTCTCTCTGGGGCTGCTGTTTTTGTTGTTTTGTACCCTGTCTGTCTTAGTCTGTTTTGTACCATTTCTTCTCACGTGCTCTCCTGCTTTTAATACTGAGATGAGGAGTCCTCATCACATGGCTCCGCTGTGCTCCTTGAGTCTGGGTTTAACTGTAACCACAAAACCATACTGACTGGCTTAGTTTAGGGTAGTCTCCATTGTATAAGAGGTGAAAGACACTGGGCCTCATGCTTTTCAAATTTTTATTCTAAACGTGTTCCACACATTGTTTCTCTGCACACACTGCCCACACAAAGATGATCCTGAGCTGATTTAAATCAATCAATTGTACATGCCATTTAAGAACAAATGTGTTTGGACGAGTGGTTCTTTTCTTTAAATAAATGTAATGTAGTCATAACCCAACTAAAGAGCAAGTTTCAGTAGGCTCAAAATTAAGAAAATAATGAGCCCTAATACAAATGCATTAAAGTGTTACTTTAATTAACGTTACTGTGTTCAACGCTTGTTTAGTATCCTACCAGACCTGCTCACTTTATCAGCCTCTCTCTCTCTCTATCTCTCTCTCTCTATCTCTCTCTCTCTCTCTCTCTCTCTCTCTCGGTCCTCTCTTCTTCCCATCAGAAACTGAGCCTCAATTAAATTAGATCACTGACCTTTCTTACCACAGTGTCCAGATTGGCAGCAATTGGATTATTAAACTACAGCAGCTGCAACTCTCTTTCTCTGTACCATTCTCTTTCCTCTCCCTTCTCCTAATTCTACTATATTTGACCAATACTTAGACTGATGACAAAATGTTTTGGTTCCATTTAGGTAAGGTTAGGGTAGTTATGGTTTCTCTTCTCTTTTTGTTTAGGTTGTAAATGTAATTGAAAAATATGTTTACGTTATGTTTACGTTTTTTTATCCGAACAATATGATTGTATTTATGTGTATTATTTGCTAGTGT
>JABXJD010001626.1:0-79731 GCA_013375575.1 Percina caprodes
ATCTTGTTCAAATCTCCCAAAGTTTGCATGATCATCAACTAGTAATGTAATCAATCTGACAGCTCTAACACAAAATTTCACTGCTGTTTTCCTTGTTGTCCTCTTGCTTTAAAGTGAGATTACACATCCTGCCAAAGTACATCCTACTGCCCATTTGCCACACCAGCCCTTTTAAAGAGGCCTAACAAAGCACTTTGCCCACTGTTGGTGCAAACCACAACTGCAAGACCACCCACAGCGCATATGGCCCCACACTGCCTGTTTTAAGAATATGCAAGCACCATAGTGAGACAGACATCTTTCTTTAATCTCTGATAGTTTTACAACACTGTAATCTTCCTGCTATGGCCCCTGAACAACATTGGTCTTTGGGGTACAGGTAAGTGGTGTGACCACATGGAAGTCACACAGCAGAGACTATATTGATGAGCTCTGAAACTGATTTATGCACACATTCCATTATACAGGCCCTGGATGCAAACTGGAGAGTATTTAATCTCCAGAATGTGAACTATGTCCAATTGCTGCTGAGTAAGGCCAGCAGTGGGCTGGAGAAAGAGACTGTAGCTCTATATCTGGCACAAATTGTGTAATATTTCAATGGGTCTATCACAACTTATATTGTATTATAATCTTTAATGTAATTTAAAATATATATTATTGTGAAAGAGGTAAAATAAAGAAAAAGAAAATTACATGTTTAACCATTTTGTTTTGACTTTTATGTAAGTAGTTGTTTAGCAGTTCTTTATACATCTTTATACATATATTCCAGCATGTGAGCCCCCCCCCCACACACACACACACACACACATACATACACACATTCACAAACACACCTTCCTACACTTCACCCACCTCCAGCTGTAGAGGTGTGAGGTGTGTGTCCTAGTGTGACGGGACCAGGGCAGGCGTTCCTGCAGTACTCGGGGGTGATGAGGCCAGTAAATCTGCACTGAGGGGTGGTCTCTGAGCCTGCCCCAGCCTTGGCAGGACCCTGGGCCCAAATTGAAAACAGACGTGTTTGGAGTTCATTATTTGAGTTACTACTGTTCAATTGTGATTTACAAGAGTGTGTGAGATATGGAAATCTCTCACGCAACTGAAGATATGGGCTGAGTGAAAGCACATTGTGAAACAGGCCCCTCCGCCCTGTGGGAAGGACTAATCCGTAAACTCATGCTATCCCTCCATTTCGGCAGGGCTGTTTATTCAGTGTTTTCATCCCTTCGGCATGTCATCATACTATAAAGGCAGGAATCTCTGTAAGTGAGTCCATCCGGCTGTCTGTCTTTGAATGTGGTGAACCGCATGCGCAAAGTCAAATGACGCACGCAGCAGGATTTTTGAACGTAGTTTAGTGAGACGTTCAGGTGAAAAGACATTAATAAATTTATTTATTTGACCTGTTCTGAAAAGGCACTTTTTAATGGGCGCTGTACTATTTGTCTTCTTTTGCTAATGGAAAAAGCTTGCTATAAAGACAGGCAATTCAGGCTTTTCTACAATATCTTCTCTGATAATACATCAGCAAGTAACCAAGTAAAGAGTCAAAGAGAGGCATTATCAGCACAGTGTAATGAACCCTTTGAATTACTTAGAGTCTGTTCTAGGTGGAGCTTTCAGCTCTAATATGATGCTGGATAGATTATTGAATAATAATGCATCATATTTTAATTGTGATATTTTTGGAGGAAAATCTGAATCTGCAACGTAATCAGTAAAATGTCAATGAAGTAGTACAATGTTTTTCTATGAAGTCAGTACTATACTGTTGGGTTGCACTATTAATATGACTAATTCCCTACAGATAAACAGAAACAACAGATAAACAGAAACATATGTAGCTTGAGCAATTGTTTTGCTCAAGCGGATGACAGCAGCACACCTTTGGTTATAAACCATGCCAGTTCAAGACACAACTGATCTCAAAAGTAATTTCCTCTGGTCTGTGGCCTGGCTTCTCGCATGCATGTTGCCTCACATGGGTCTCTGTTGGACATGCGCCACGCACACACACACACACACACACAAACAAACACACACACACACAAACAAACACACACACACACACACACACACACACACACACACACCAGGCTCTTTCCTCTAGACAAGACCTACTCTCCACACGAACAACCCCAAATCATCCATCTCTGTCTACAAAACTACTCCTCCCCTTAGGGATGGAGGACTTTAATGAAACACTAAGAAACTCTGATCTGTGGCCTTTCAAAAATAATGGTCAGCCAGGGACGTTGAGCAACATAAGATGAATGTGTTGAGATAAAAAGGTGTATAGAAGTAGGAAAACCCAGTCTGCCGTTAAATAGATCATCACCTAGTAAGCTCAAGGCCAATCACAAAGCAGACAGAGAAACTTCCTTATGAGTAAGCTGCTATCAGGAATTCATAGAGATAATGTGTCTGTTCTCTCCCCAACATCAGCTCCTGTTCTCCAGCTCTGCTCTGCTTCTCCTACCTCCATCATTCAAAAATGACATCCATCTTTACAATGAGACAGAGATGAGCATACGACAGAGATTGAGAGGCACTGTTATCTAAAAGCAATAGAATAAAAAATAAAATCACATGGACTTGAGTTTCGACATGTGCATGTGTTGTGAACACATGCAGATTTACTTACATACATTCTTCTTCTAACTGACATTTGCATAGATGAACCGCTTGGACAAACATGACTGATGACTAACTTGTGGATGCAAATAAACATGTAAATACCACTGAGATTATAAAAGCAATAGATATTAACTTGATTTTTCTTCATGTTTTGAGAAATCCTTGCGCGCGTGCCCGCGTGTGCGCGTGCGTGTGTATGTGTATACAGTTTTGAATCCGTGGACTTGTCAGCCTTTTGCAAAAAGGGTTATTAAAATAAAACACAAAATACTGGAACTCGTTCACTTCTGTCATAACAAATGACACAGACATTCCTCTCAGAAGCTAATGAACAGTTGAGTGACTCAGTGTTATGGTTATGGCTCCACTAAAGCCAGTAGCTATGAGAAGATTAAAGAGGACTTTAGATAGATCCAAAACGAGCTCTGCCCCAGAAGGAATCTTATCTGGCCTTTCACTTGAGGGAGATTGATTCCGATCATGAGTCATTTTGCCTGCTTATTATTTCACAAATTGGATTTGCAGATACATAAGTGAAGGACAGCTGATTAGTGTATGTGTGTGTGTCTTATGACTGACTGGAGGTGTCTCTGCTCACAGCCCTCGCTGGCCTCTCCTGCTGTCTGTATGTCTATAACAACACCAAACCACACCACAGCTCAAGTGGTCCATATACAAGTGATTCACAGAGCATTCACTTGTGAACACTTCACTTTGTGTATTTTGGTCTTTGGTTTTGTTGCCCAGTTTTCTTTTTAAGTAATCTACTTTCAGGGCACATTTTATTTTTGGGTTATAAAACCAATATCTCCACTCTGGAAGTTGTTTCTAAACAAAGATTTGTTCCGTAAAACTGGCACAGAAGTAATCATGCACGAGAAAAGTGCTCACTCCAAGACTGATCGCTAAACTGTGCCTCATGAAATATCATTCTTTGCCATAATTAAATAAGTGCCTGCAGGGTTTTGCCTTCACAACAGTAAGCATGATTGGTTTGCATACAGTAAAGGCAATGAGTCTGTGTTACCTTATTTGACAGAAATCTATATACATTTGCCTGTCATTTCTAATAATTTGATAAACATGTCTATAGAGTTAATGAAACCCTAATCAATAAAACTACTTAAAAAATAAAATGAAAATACCCTAGCATGGCATTGATTCTGTCTTGTGATGAAACATGTTACAGTGAGCAGTTCCTGTCATCATAGTTCAGCAAATGTGTGTTAAATTCCAATAACCTCACATGCACTCACCAGGGAAGCCTGGCTTCCGGGGGAGAGTGGTGCTCAACTGTCCCGACCGGGCCTGCGGCATTATCAGTGGATGACCTCTGTAGGTTTGTATACTCAGTCAAGTCATGTTTGATCACGCAAGGTTTTGAAATTAGGGACTCTTGTTATTTGTTAATTGAATCTGGAATCTTCATTTCCGGTTAGCACTCCACCAATCAGAATGGTCATTTGAGTCTGACTGCCGGCAGTGCCCTCCTTCAGACCGAGCTTGTCAGGTCGGCGAAATGAAGGCCGACGGCCCCTCCAACAGACGACGGCATGGAACATACCGAACAGACTCGAGTCACCAACCTCGCCAGACTGTCTGACGGTCGATTATTGGGTTGGTGTGTCAGGGTCCTTAGTATGGGCTGAAATATGTGCCAACAGAAACTGAATTTGAACCATTTATATTTTAATTTGAATTGCTAAACTTTAATAATTGCATTGAAAAAGTTAATCTGAATCATGACATCCAGGTACATAAAGGATGAAGATTTAAGATGTTTATTAATCCCCAGTGGGGAAATTACAATTTGTTAGTAAATTACACACAGGCCTGAAATACAAACACATGCTCAGGACCTATACATGCACTAATGGAGAGATGTCAGAGTGAGTGCGCTGCCAGCTGAACCAGCGCCCTGAGCGGGTAGGGGGGTATGGTGCCTTGCTCAAGAGCACGTGGCAGTGCCCAGGAGGTGAAGTGGCATCTCTCCAGCCACCAATCCACACTATTTTTTGGTCCATATGGGGACTTGAACCAATGACCCTCCGGTTGCCAACCCAACTCCCTACGGACTGAGCTACTGCCACCCCAAGAGAGAAGAAGAGCTTTGCCAGCTTGTTAAAAAACCAAACAATGGCGGACGTAAGCAGAGCGAAGCAGAATTGGAGCGGCATTGCTGACGAAAAATCATTTAAATGTAAGTATCTTTAGTGTTTGCTGTACATTTGTTAACACCACTAATGTGTTACATTAATGTAAAGCTAAACACTTTAATGCTGGTACAAATTGCTATTAATAATAAGGTAGATACAGGACAAGTTAACTGAACCTATCATTTAACATTAGGTTTGCTGTCTTTTGTGCCATTTGTGTTTGTAAAGTTTAATGTGGCATTTTCATCTCTTTTTATTTGCTGTTAATTTATACGCCTTTTTTCATAATTTGTACTGTTTATTACAATTTACACTCTGTTAGTTAGTAATCACTACACACAGCTGAAATACACACAAATGCTGATAATCATGCACAAATGGAGAGATGTCAGAGTGAATGTGCTGCCAGTGCTGGACCAGCACTGAGCGGGTGGGGTATGGTGCCTTGCTCAAGGGCACCTGGCAGCGCCCAGGAGATGAACTGGTATATATCCAGCTACCATTCCACACTCTGTACTTTTGGTCCGTACGGGTACTTGAACCAGCAATCCTCCGGTTCTCAACCCAACTCCCTACGGACTGAGCTACTGCCAGCCCAATTGGTATCATTGTATATGCGTAATGTTAGCAGAGATTTAGAAATTGGTGTGTTTATCAGTTGTTGCTGAGGATGGGAGGTAAAGCTGCACTTTGTTAATTTCACTAGCAACGTTAAATGAAAGCTAAAATGTACGAGTAGATTCCCACATAAAAGTATAACATAACGTTACATAATAGCATTCACAATAAACATTGTTTTCTTGTGTTTGCTGTCTTTTAACAGGGACTAAGGAACAAACGGAGGCGGTCACTGTGGATGGAAGCCACAGCAGAAAGTTGGCCCTGGTTTGACAACATGGATGAGGCAATAGGGCAGTCGGCACCAGTCTGATTGCTCCGATCCAAGAGGACAAACCAGGGCCAGGCGCTGACCTAGCATCACCAGAAGGGAGAGATGAGGGGGAGGAGAGGGAAAGCAAAGACAAGAGAGCAGGGACACAGAAGCCAAAGAGAGATGTTGAATATATTATTTGCTATTTTAGAGATTGGCATTAAAAAATAAATGCATTAAATTAACTGCTTTGTCTGTGTATTTACGTTTTTAGGTGTGTGCAGTATTTAATATAAACTGTTTTTCAATGTTTATTTTTCCATCAAATTATGACCTGGACACAGGAAGCTTCTAACTGAATAATTACATTCAGATGCTTACTTTGTGTGATGATACTAACTTTGTAGTGTTGTAGTTTCTTCATCATGGTCTTAACTGACAACTGTGACCATTTAACACACTAACACCTATCTTTACTGTGTTAGTGGGTGTTTATCAGTGGTATTGTTATTATGACTTTTCATATTTTGGTTGAAGCTTGTGTGTCTACAGTTCTATTTAACCTTTCACACATGCAATTAACTGCATAGCATGTGGTAGCTAATTAACTGGTAGCATTTATCTTGTTGTGGTTGCTGATCATATTTTACACCGCAGTTGTTTGAAAGCTAGAGGCTACTGAACAATGAGCTAATGTTACATGTATGCAGTAAATCACAAGCTAATGTAAACTGTTAGCTACTGCTTAATGTAATTAGGGTTAATTAATGCAATTCTCCTTACCAGTAAGTGTTAGGACAATTACAAACATGAACTCTTGCAAGTTTTTAATTTCTTGACAAGGGATAAATAAGAAAACGACTATTGCTTACATCCTAGCCTATTAGTGTCTGTAATGTTACCTACCATTGCATGTTGCGGGCAAAGTTGCTACCAGTAGATTCTCCTCCTGCAAGCAGATGGACGCTGATTCACCTTCTCCATCTCAACAAAAAAATTAACAGCACAGTTCCAAGTTCCACAACCATTTCATCCAGTGTTTTGAAATGCAGCGTGCACAGATGACGTGCACTTGCTAGCCAGTTCCATTTATGTGTTCTCCAAATGCAACAGAGGAGCCTGGAGTAGCCTCTGAAGGATATGATGTGGAAGGATCAGTCCTACCAAAGAAGTATCCTTTACTTTGAGAAACGTTGTCCATCTATTGATCTGTGCTTAATTGTTCTTCCTTCATCCTTCAAGTACCGGATGTCTGTCACAGTAACTTGGAATTGAATTTTGTGAACTGAATTTGAATTGTGAGAACTGAATGTGAAGATATAAAGAGAGTTAATTTTTCAATGATGATCAAATTTTATTGGATTTCAGTTCCAAACAAATAAATTCAATTACAAACTATACAATTCAGATTCAGTTTTTCAATGCAATGATTCAAATTAAACAATACAATTTCAAATTATGTGATTCAAATTCAGTTTTTCAATGCACCAATTCAAGTTTAGCAATTCAAATTCAAATGATATGATATGATAAATGATTCAAATTCAGTTTCTGTTGACACATATTTCTGCCCATCCCTTAGGCGACTACATGGACTTTCCTCTGGGATTACCCTAATTGGTCCAAACATAAAAGAACCCTGTGGAGTTTGCAGGTGACATTACACCTCACCTAAAGAGGTTAAAGTAGATGCAACAAAAGCATCAGTACTATTAGAAATCAAAAGTATTTCTTAATTTAAGAAGAGCAAACATCACTAAAGGCTTTTCTCAGTGGAAAGTGAATATTTTCGCACATCTCCGACTAGTTTCAGCCAGCTTCGAAAGAAATATGGTTCATCCAATCACCTGTCAGGTATTTCTTGAAAGTGCCTGCCCTTTTCCAAAAGTTTCCAATGACTTTTAAGACAGTTCTGTGTAACACACCATCTGACATGTCCAGCTAGAGAACATGCACCCCAGCCCTCCTTTTCCCATTCCCTCCAAAGCCAGATTCATGCCAAGTTCATTAAGTGCCCCATTTCGCTCAGTGAAGCCCCACATGGCTCTTTTCATGAAGTTAATACACTTGGTGTGCTCACACATATTATTATCCCTGCATCCTGCTGTATGAAATACCCCCCTCCTACTTTTTATGATTAGACTTGAATGTTAAGTGCTGCACCTAGATGAGCCATGGCCTTTAATTAGCACGCTATTTGTTAGTGTGTTTTTAAAGGCATGTAGTGCAGTTTTTTTAAACATGTTATCATTATCGTAAAACAACTTGCAGTCCAGCTGTATTACTGGGGAAACATGCACAGACAGGCAAAGGCAGGGACCTCTAACTTAACCAAGAGGCAATGGCTAGAGAAAGACGGTGAAAAATAGGACAGAGAGAGTAATTCAGAGAATCAGAGTAATAATGAGACACTCATCTGGAAGTATTTTGTGTCAAAGAGGAAAGCAACTGTGGTTCTGAAAACGGTCATGACAGCAATCTCCCAAAGTACACAGTGTTATCTGACGTATCCATTTCAGATAATTATAAAGCTCTCTTTAGAGAACACATGGCTGCTGGGAATAATTATGATCACAATTGTTTTGGATAGTCCAATTCTGATACTAAACATGTTATCAGGCGATGATATTTTCTCACTAGAATAAACATATTTATTAATCAGAATATTTTAACAACAAATTGAGGATATATTCCTGGCTAGGCTTAACTGTATGTAACGTATGGATTACTGTGTGGAGTATCGTGTCTATAACAAGCTACTATTTGATGCCTGGTAGTTAGCAGAGTTACAGAGTTAAAGGAGAATTCCGGCCAATTTTTACGTTAATCTTGATCGCAATAAATTTGTGTACTTTTGATTAAAAAAAAAAAAAAAAAAACAACCAGAATCGGTGCAGTAAATATGAAGTATTTGCAGCTACGTGTACAAGCTTCCACTGAGCTAAAACAACAGTTGTCGGGGCAAGTTTTAGAGTGCCTTTGTGCCTCTTAACAGACACAAAATGCAATTAAAATGTCTGTGCTTTATGAACGGGGCCCTTGTGTGACAACAATATGTTTTCAACTCAGACATTGTTTTAATTCACCTACCCTGTCTCTATCCTGCCAGTAGCTAGGTCACCTTGTTACCTGTTAGCTGCTAGGTGTTAGCTACTAGTTTCCTGAACAACATCACAGACGGCTTTCTGTTTTGCACTATGTAGAACTTTCATAGACTGCTAGCACTATGAACAGTTACATCAATGTGATGTAATCTGTATCATATGTATTAATAGATTATTACTATTATATATATTCAACGTGCTCTTTTTCCAAAAGTACCCACTGTTAAAACTGTGAAATAATAGAGATTCAATGCATGGCATAGCACATAACAGAAAGCTGAACAAAGACTAAAAGTCTACTGTGACGTTATCAGCTCTTTGAGGCTTTACATAGGCACAGCCATGCTTTGAGCTACATGCTAAAGTCAGCATACAAACCATGCTTAGTATGACAAAGCAAACATGCTATTGTTAGTAAGTATAGTGTTTTAAATCAGTGTGTTTGCACAGTACAAAGTACTGCTGAGGCTTATGTGATTAATTTAGCAGGTATTTGGCCATGAATCAAATTATTGGACAAATGCAAATGGTGAATGACAAAGATCCTCAGTGAAGCACAAGCCCATGTTTCTCACTAAAATTGTATATGCAACTTATATGTAGGGTCAGCGGCGCAATGGATAACATGTCTGACTATGGATCAGAAGATTCCAGGTTTGACTCCTGGCTAGCTCAACTTTGGGGTGGCTGTGGTTTGTAGTGGTTGCCCCTCAACTACAAGACTGGCAGTTGGATCCCGGCTCCTCCGGCCACATGTCAAAGTGTCCTATAGCAAGACACAGAACCCCAAGTTGCTCCCCAGATGATGTATGTATAGCTGTCAACTGCTCCTAATACTTAGGATGGGTAACGATGCAGTAATT
This sequence comes from Percina caprodes, assembly GCA_013375575.1. Classification (NCBI taxonomy): domain Eukaryota; kingdom Metazoa; phylum Chordata; class Actinopteri; order Perciformes; family Percidae; genus Percina; species Percina caprodes. Next base: position 9,635 of record JABXJD010001626.1, read on the forward strand.
GAATTTTCATTGTGCTGTCAATTGTATGTTACAAGTAAGAATACTTTGAAAAACTGTGTTCTCTGGTCTACACAATATGAACTGTGTCTGCTGAAATACCCCAAACACAAGTGATGAATATGTGCAAGGACATTCAAATACAGTACATATTTACTGTATGGCATTTATTTTAAAACTGACCCACAAACCAAAAATGTAAGACATTGCATGAGGAGTAACAACAACGTTCTTGTCTGGGTAAAATACAAAGAAACTGATAACCAGCTACTGTAAAATTACAGGTTGCAATGACACATTTTTACCCCAGAAAACAGCTGGTAACTTTTTGTCATGTATTGATGCTTAAAATAATAAATATCTTTAGAACCACTTTCTCCTTTAAATCCACAAAGGCAGAGCATGTCTTTCTAAACAAGGCTCTGCTTTCTCTGATACATGAACAGATATGGAGAGCAGTTAAGACTGTGATCCCTAACAGCTGTTCCTGCATTAGATGGGATCAGAGTATTCCCCCAACAGTGAAGCACAACGCCAGTTCACATTCTCTAACAAGGCCGATTACACCAGCCGTAATGCAATGCAACTGCCTACAACATCATGAAGCGTGACTACCAACAAATGCATGCTGTACTCACTTGTATCACTTCATAATTGCTTAATATTTAAACCGCTAGGTTTGTCACTCACTCAACTCACTCAGGTTGCATTCATTGCTGTGGGTAATACCATTTATTGAAGGAGACCAAGGAACATTAGCAACCTCCATCTCACACCTCAGACCAGGAAGAGGCAGCAATGACTTCCTGAGCTGTGACCATGTGTCACCTTTTACTGCACTAACACTCTGTCTCACCAGAACCCAGGGAGAGAAGCTTTAAAGAGCCGAGCAGAGTGGAAGTGTGTGGTTGTGTGTGCGTGACACTGAGTATGAGCATGTGGCTCTGATAAGAGAGTAAAGCCTGCTGTCACAGACAAAGCTTCACTATTCCTTCGCTGAAATAGTGAGTATAGCCTAAACATTTAAAATATGTTGTTTCAGTGAAACAGGACACATTTGATTCAAATAAAGCAATTTAAGAGAAAAAAGATGCTAAACTAAATATATAGGGAGCTAAATCATCCTTTATTGGTGTATTCAAGTTTTTTTTAACCGGAAAATATAACTTTTCATTTAATTCATAGGCTATATGATTGAGAGTAAGTAATATTGGCCTGGGAGAAACATAATATTGACTGGAAAAGCACAGTAATCCATATGAATTAGGTATTGTTTCTGATCTGTTGTTCCCAGTGAACTGAAAGTCTTTCACTTTTTGAACTGAACTGGCATTTCAACTGTTTGCTGCTTTGAAAAATATGTATTTTGTGTGTGTGTGTGTGTGTGTGTGTACAGTGTTTTTACAAGCGTGCGTGTGTTTGTAAGCTAGTTATTTATAGTTGGAGCTAATGTTGTGAGGCTCCATCCCTAGAGATCCCCAATTATCATGGAATTTAGAAAGCAAAAGCTAAACCCAAACAATCTAAAACAGTGCTAAGAATAGACTGAGCTTAGACATAATGCATTCTCCCAGCATAAATGCAGTCATATCACTAGAAGACAGGGGAAAGAGCACAAACACACCCAACACATATACAAAAACAGATGCTCTTCTCTCTCCAGGGATGCTTTTAGAGTGTTGAGAGCAGACACTGTATGTAGGCAAATGTCTCTGTAGTAATAGTGGAAACTATTATAAATTCTGGATATAGCGTCATGTGCAAACACTCCAAGAGGTTCTTGAGATATAACACAGTAATATATCACAAAGCAATATTCCTGTCCTGAGTAGGAGGGAAACAACTTGTTGACCAACTGCATATCAAGTGAGCCTACAGACAATGAATGTAAATGTGCTGTATTTATATAGCGCTTTTCTAGTCTTAACGACTACTCAAAGCGCTTTTACATCATACAGGATACATTCACCATTCACACACATTCATACACTGTGGCCGAGGCTGCCGTACAAGGTGCCACCTGCTCATCAGATAAACATTCACACACATTTACAGATCGCAGCATCGAACTCGGGGTTCAGTGTCTTGCCCAAGGACACTTCGACATGGGACTGCAGGGCCAGGGATTGAACCACCAACCTTCCGATTGGCAGGCAACCGCTCTACCACTGAGCCACAGCCGCCCGCAAGTGATGCGTTATTTGCATGACAATGGCTTTATTAACAAGATCCCGGAAAGCTTAACCCTACAATATTGTATTTCGTTCTTAAAAATAGCGACTTAATCAACAAATTGTGTGTACCTGTGATGCTGTAGACTCATCAAGACAATGCAACAAAAAGCTAAACAATACAACAGTCTACTACAACAATAACTTTTGTTTTTAATTATCCCAATGATAACTAGTACAATGGTACAATGGTGCAGGAAAAGTTAGACATGCACCTAATAAACACTTGAATTTCACAAAAAGCAGCAATGAGGCGAACTAATGAAAATTTCACAGTGGGTCTATGTTGAATAATGCAAGCAGACACACAGCGAGGCTCTGAGACTGGAGCTGAAGGATAGTCTGACTTTGAAGTTGGAAAGTGATTTGAGCTCATGATGAGCTTGAATGTTTGCGTGTTACACTGCAATCACATGAACCCCCACAGCTTCAACAACATCCAAGATAACATTTGAGGATGGAAATCAATTAAAAGGAGTTTTAGGAGTTTCAGGATTTTAGCGACCCACTCGTCAAAACTGCAAGTAACTAGAAAGAAAAAAGAGAGAAACAGAGAGATAAACAAAGAAGTGATGAAAATGAAGGCATACGGTCAATGAAATTTAAAGAGGCTCACTCACGCAGGTCCAGTGTGCCTGCCTAATGGCAACTGCACTTCCGATGCTACTGTAAACTCCTGACAGAGCTGAGCCTTTGATCCTTGAACTGCAGCAGACAGCCATCAGACTATAAAACCAATCTACCTGCACACACACACATACATAGCTGTTTGTACACACACATATGCACAGACATACAGTATAATATGTTTCGATAACAGTGTATACACTATACATGGCGTGTCAACTGAGGACGCACATGGCATGTTAGTAGCCCGTTGAAGCAGCCTTATGATGTTCTTACTGCAGCATTGCATTACTTTTAGCTATTTCACTTTTATTACACTAAGTAAATCTACTACCACCACTAATAAAACAACAACTACTACTACTACTACCTATACTAGTTTTATATTTTAATCTTATCCTTATAAAGGACGGAAATGAGAAAAAGTGACAAATAAACAAAAAAAGCAAGAAACAAAAGGCAACTAAAAGAACTGTCTCCAGATGTACGGTATTTGAAGGAGTGATTGAAAAATCCAATATAGATGTGAATAAGTTGGTCCTCAGGCAGATCATTTTACAGTCTCGGAACGAATGGGTTGGACAGAATACAACAGTAAGATACATTTGACAAGCAAAACAGGGGACTATTTTAGTAATAAATGCTTGGGAAAACAAGTTCCTGTAACAAAGGTAATTGATTCGTTAAGAGGATAAAAACTGATCTGGTGTAAAGTCAAAGCAAAGGTCACATGGTTAAGCACAAAAACCTGATACTCTATGTTAAAGAAAGTTTGAAGACTGCCAAGTTTACAACTTACTTGTCTCCCCTTTCCTCATCTTGTATGGTCAACGATGCCCCACTTAACCTGTGAACTCAGGGCTCTTGTAAGTTCTCTAGAAAGAGGTGCATTTAACTGCTGCAATCAAATAGCCCAAGAGCTGTTTTAACGGCATGCTGTTGGACCCTCAGCTCCCTAAATTCATACCTTCACTTTATTACATGACTTTGTTTTCAATAACGGCAGCAAAGTTGTTAAACATCTCAGCAGCCTCAGTAGACACAAATTCCTTGTTCCCCACTGACAAGGGTTACTGATTGAATAACTTGTTATGTAGTGATACATACAGTACCCTCCATTCATCCAGCATCCCAGCCTTATACCAAATGCCATGAAATGGTCAGCATGTGGATGACTGACAGTACTGGAAGTGACGTTTCCCCGAGAAGTTACTGATTGTAATGTGAGAAGTGATGGAGTGTTAGAGCCTACCCTCCTTCCATTTTACATTGCACAACAAGTCTGAGTTGTGGTGGCAACATGCTGGGAAAATAAACCAAAACGCCCTTCTCTGGAGCGTCAAAATCCTTTGGGGAGACCCTGACGTGTTCCCATACCCGATAGAATATACAATCATTCAAGCACACACTGGATCAGCACCAGGGTCTGCACCCAGCTGAACATACCAGAAATACCACCACAGGGAGACATACTGATCAGATGTCTGACTCAACTCAACTGTTGCTCCTTTTAAAATGAAAGAGCAACAGTTCTGGTCTGAGTTTCTTCAGCTCCTTCCCCACTAAGAAATTGACATTCAAAGCCAAAAATCAGTCCTCCAAGGGTACCACCTGTTGCCCAACTGGCATGGTGTTATAACCCAACGCAGATCCTCGCAGGAAGTGAGCCCACATGGAGACCCTGTGTTGTTTTGATCATGAACAGGCCCAGCCACTAAGGTCTCACCTGCAAGCTCCCCTTAAAGAAATGTTTACAAGAGGGGCCCCAGCTTCCGAATCCAGGCAAGGTCCTTGATATAGGCCAATTCATAGGGGTCTTAGAATCACCTTATCTGGCCTCTTTCCTGGCAGCAATTTATATCGGGGGACCCTTCCAGATGCTACCTGGACTTGACAACACAGTTCCTAGGGTCACAGAAATCCCTCCACCACGAGAAGGTGGCAATTTATGGTAAGTGGTTCTATAAAATTCTCATAAACACATAAAAGCAGTCCACCTGTCTGGAAAAATATGTTGTATTCAAGAGTCAAACAACAAAAGTATTGCATATGAAGTACATGTACTGTATGTCATGGAATTGCATTTCTATTTCTATTGAAATGTTAATTTATGAAAATCTAGAATTTTGCATTCATTTTAATGTCTAGTTCTCTGGTATTTTTAAGAAGGTGGCTTCCTGAAGTTATATGTTAAGTGATGTTTCCTTTGCCTTGCCTTTGTGTTCTAAAGACCTGTGTGTGAATGGTCTCTGAGGTGATAGAAGGGACAGATGACTAGGCCAGAGTGACACCTAATACATAAGGTCTTTATGACCCCCTGTTTAGAGATGAGAAGGAGAACTACTGCGGCCAGAAGTCTCTCTCTCAGGCCTGCAGCCCTGACCTCCACAGGGGAGCGCGTCATTAGGGCCCATATAAACTTTTGAAGTAGTGAGTCCAAGGAAAGGCCAGGTATGTAAGGCAATAAATTGTGACTTTAAATACAAACACAAAAAGTGAAAGAGTGCATGACCCCTGACAAAGAGATGACTACTTCTGAGAAGTTATGTCTTCTGTTTTTCTCCTCTTGGATGGATACCTGTCAGCCATAACTTATTGCTTCCCACTATAACACTCAATGAGAAACTGAATGGGGCTTCTTTGAATTCTTTTTTTTTTTTTACTTCAGTCAATAAATCCTAACCAATGATTCAGTGCAGGTAAGTAAACCCACTTTTTAATTAATTCTGACATTTAAATTGATAGGGAATACATTCTTTAAAAAGTCGTCACTAAACCTTAACCCTTGTATTGTCTTCATTTTCGGGACCTTCTTTTATCCCTGGGGTCAAAAATTTTACTTCATAATCTATTAACAAATATTGTCTTTATCTCAATTTCAAACAATTGAGATAACATATATGTTTAGGGAATGCAATCAGTCTCTACTAGAACACAATTAAAAATGGAAATGTACTTCGTTTTTTGTCATAAGATTATAATTCATGTTAAAAATCCACTATGGAAAAAACATGAGTGGTCATATCCAGAATAATTTTCTGAGTTGAGTCAGGAATACATGTTTATCACAGAAAATAAGGCAAGGCCATTGATTTTTAGGTAGAAAATGTTTTACTTTTTCTTCTTGTAAAAATTTTAAACGGGTCAATTTGACCTGAATACCATACAAGGGTTAACACTTACTGATCTCATTATGTGAGTCATAATGAGATCAGCAAAAAAATATTTAAGTGTCAGGTGTTTTTTGGAAACGGCCGATAGGTTGTAGAAGGTTCTGCAAGGGTAAGTGTGCATGCAAATGTTCTTAAAGTATTTTGGAGTGCATATCAAACAGAGTCTGCTATTATAAGCGTTTATAGCTCCCTCTTATGTCCAGTGTGTGAGTGACAGGGAGAGGCAGGCAGAGGGTGTTTCTCCATTGCATCTCGGCCAGGGACAGCTGACTGGTTGGGATCCAATTGCTCTCAAGTGAGGTCAGCAGGAGGCATTTATCTAAGCAGAGTGCACAGCGACAGTGGAAGATGCACATAGTCAGCCTGCCAGAATCAGGGAGACATCTATGGGAATTGACAGAAGCTCCCAGCTCTTGCTTAGCTTTACTGCATTACTGGCTTGGTTTGCCACTGAGACTACAGCTTTAGAACTACAGTCTTCAAATTAAAACTCTTTTTGAAAGGGAACACACCTCTGACAACTCCTGTCATCACTCAGAGTACATGTAAGTCATAAACTATAGTTTGTTTTTGTTTTGTTTTTTATACAAGAAAGTAGCATAGTTTGTTTGAAAGTACATACTGTATGTATGCTGATACAGAGAAGATTACAGACGATTGACTTTTGAAGCAAGTGGGACTTGATGCAATATTTAACTGTTTTGGGTCCATGACAGGGAGACATATGCCTGTCCAAGTATACCACAGGAATTTTGATTAATTGCTTGGAAATATTCAAAACATATTTATATGGACAGAAAACCAGAATCTCTTTGTAAGGTGTTTGTTTTTGTGAACTCTACTATAGAACTGGCTAAATCCTAGTAATCCCTTATTAGTTTTTTGAAGCGGCTTTAACAAAAATCTCAACTAGTAAACGAACCTGTGAGTTTGATTTTTTCCAACTGCATTAGCTAGAATCAAACAGTTTTTTGTTGTGTTTTTATAGTAACATCCTGCGTAACATTTCCTGACCTGGATTATGACCTCCCTTGTCGGACTACGGTCTCTAAGGATGAAACCGTTAACGCAGATCTTCACTAAGGACTAAAGAGAGACATCATCTCATAATACTGTCACCTGTCTTCAGACCAGTCAACAGTTTTCAGCCAACCACAACCAACTAAACAAAGTCTCCTTCGCAACCACACCATCTCATCATCCCACAAGGAACACCTGATGACCCGGAGGTCACAACAGAAGTCTTACATGTCAGCAATCAGGGGGTTACTGGGCTGAGAGATAGTGCACAGATATCTATCTCACATTTAAGTATGTTGTTCATTGATCCCCACTGCATTGTATTATAATGCACAAATGGATGCTGACATGGAACCTTCAAAATCTGTACTCGGGACTGTACCTGCATGTGATCTTCTTATTCAGCAGTGTGTGTGTGGTCTACAGTGACTGCACTCCAGAACAACTTTCTGCCATCATGAACTGCTCCAAACACGAGCGCCACACCAGGAACTACGACTATATGGAGGGAGGAGATGTGCGCATCCGACAGCTGTTCAGCCGCACGCAATGGTTCCTAACAATTGACGACTATGGCAACATCACTGGGACTCAAGATCCCACCAACTGCTACAGTAAGGATAACTTTTTGTCTAATTATAAAACCAATGGATCACTATGAGTTCCCCTGCATTTATTAGTAATGAAAAACACCACTAATTTGCCAGAACACATTTTCCAAATGTGAATTAACTTAAATGTAGGTGTGAGCTTGAGTCCTAGAATTAGAAAAGCTGTTATTTTACAATGCAGAGTTTAGTTGTGAGAAGTTTCCACTGAGTCGGTAAAGAACTTTTGGCCTGTCAAGGTGACAGAAGCACATGGGAGGTGTTTGTACAAGAATTCTCCACAGTGTAATCACAATGTTAATGGGTCATGTGTCTCTGTTATAGCAGCCAAAGTGACAGAGGTAAAATATAGCAGGTGGGGGATTTGGCTTGCTAAACCATAACACCAACTAAACACAGGCTGTAATGAAGTAAACTAAAAGGTCTTGGAGCCTGATGGGTGCCAGGCCCCTGTGACCTCTGGCTCATGCAGCTACAGGCACACATTTGTTCAGCCTGATATACTCTCCCAGAAACTTGCAGTGTAAAAATGCAATCTTAGGACAAGGAATTGGCATGAATATTAGAAATGGGAAATTTGTGATGTTAACCTTCTGATAAACCTATGGTTAATAACTGACATCTCACACAAACACCAAAAATGATTGTTCCATACAATCAAAAGCACAACTGTCAAATAACGCATGCCAGTTCACTGCTGAGTGACTTACTTTATTTAATAACCATGGTAATTGTAATTTAATTTGTTAAATTAATTGTTAAATTTGTTTCTTGGGAGCCAACATTTACCACTGGAAATCTCTGTTACGATGAGGAGCTTTTAAGTAGTTATCATTTCCTCCTATCGGAGTCTGGCTGGAATGTTGACTTGACAGGGAAATGCCTCAAAGTGGATGGAAAAGATGCTTGTGCAACAATTGGCAAAAAATATATATACACCCATATGTGGCTGACAATCGACCACTAAAAGCACACAGACATGAAATCAATAAGCCTTTGATGAGACCAGCGTGGTGCAGATATATATGTAATAAATCAGTGAGTCATAGTTTTTGGCTTCAGTGAAGAAGTCCCAAAAAGCTGATTGCATGAAAGCCTTGTTTTTTCTTTACAAAAAAGAAGAAACCAAAATGAAAACTTGGAGCTCCAGTTTTTTGGCCTCCCTATTCTGTGTGTCTCTGCAACAAAATATAGGCTTACTTCCAGTGAACTCATCTGTTGCACCCCACAAGTTTTTACCAAATTTATTGCATTTCAAAGGGTTGTTTTGATAAGCGCCTAAGATGTGGATGTTGTTATTTCTTTGTAGCATTTGTATCTGCAATGTATAGAGAACTAGAATGTCTAACACTGATATTGGACATTATAGAAAAGATAGTGCTGTAGAAATGTTTCTGAAATGTGTGCATTCTGGTGATGGAGTATTGTATAGTAACAGTTTCCAAGACAATTTTGTTATAAATGTGTAAAGAAATCCTCAAAAGCAAACAAACATGTTATGTATAAGATAACTTATTTAAAAACATTAAATGCAGCAAAACAGCAGATAAACAACTTACAAGTAGGCAATCATCAACTTCTAAACCACAGCATGACAACTAGAAAATAAAATAGTAGTATGTTTTAACCTAGTTTCCTACTAAGTCACTCAAATGCAGCCAAAGAAAAATAACACAGACTGATTACACCCATAATTAAATTCACTGTATTTTGCCTAAAATGAAATGCAGATAATCTGATAAAGATATGGAGTATGTTGTAGTTTTAGTACAGATAGTGTTGTTAAGGTATTTAGTATGAAGCAGGCAATATTCATCTCAACATCAGAACATCCTTAGAAGCAAATGTAAACATTGGATTCAAACTCTGGTGAAAGTAAGATTAGGGATTACCCACAAATTAGTTGATTTAGCCAGAGGCTGGACCAGCGAGTGATGACTAATCTGTTCAAACTGAGGTTAGCCTATCTGCGTCTGAGCCAAAATGTTAACAATATGTATGTGTGCATTCATGTGTGTGGAAATGTATTCCATCTTTCCACAGTAGACCAAACAATGGTTACATGTAATATTATGGAAATAGCATTTCCAGGCTTCTTACCAACCATAAAAACAAACTAAGCATGACGCATTAGTGAAATCCCTACTTGAGAAGTAAACACACAGTTGCATCTACAGTTACCACCAATATATATTCCAATTAATTAATGATCAACTGTCTTTGAATTCATAAGGGCTTTACAAATAAAGATGTAGCTGCAACAGTGTTAATTTGAACTTCACCTTCATGATGGTCATGATAAATAAAATCAAACAGGAGAATAGAAAAGCAGCGTTAAATACATATGAGTGCACAGTCAAAGGGCAGTCATTTTAAGTTAAATATCAAGTGCCAGCAGAGCAAAGCACACACAACATTCCAAATCAAGATTGGGTCACTGCCATCTGTTTGTGATGAAGCAAATAAAATGCTGCACGCTCTATGTCAGTCTGAGGAGCTTTAATAGGTTTTTTTCTTTGCCTGTTAAATTAAATAATTTCTGCAAATGAAATAATTTCTGCAATGCATTAACATTAAAAACAAGGTTTCTATATTACAACAACAACAATTAATGAGCTGGACTTTGTTAATGTTCTTTTAGTGCATAATTGTGTGTTATTAATCATAGTTTTACAAATTATAGTTTTTAAGTTTTGGACATAATGTTAATTCACCATATTTGTAACAGCAACATCATACCTTTAATCACATTTTTCTACGATGCTTTTCCTTTGATGAGCCCTGACAAAGTGATGGATGCCTTTAGCCTGAAGACATATATATATATATATATATATATATATATATATATATATATTACATAACAAAATAATAAGAAATCACTAACCAAAATAGTTAAGCATAAGTGTTTTTAGTCTCCCACAGATTTAAAGAACAGACCTAAACGTAGCGTGCAAAGCTCATTCAAGGAGGTAGTTTTCTCAATCCCAGGAGAGAGAGGCCTAATCCTTCTTCCATATGTGCTACGGTATAGGTTGTGGTTTGTGTAATGGCCACCAAGGTCAATTAACAAGGCTTGAATAAAGCCAGAGAGACCACAGACTGATTTAACCACATGGAAACTCCAACCAGTTTGTTAATGAAGATGAATATTGTAGAGCTGGAGTGAAGGCTGGATGTCGATAATCTCTTATCTGTCCTGTGATATGTCTCATTTTCCTAACTGTGTGAATGTCTGGCAGGTATCCTGGAGATCAGGACAGTGTCTGAGGGGGGCATACTGGCTATCAAAGGCGTAAAGAGTCAGTATTATATCTCTATGAACAAGGCTGGACAGCTGCAAGGCAAGGTAATATTCTTCCTCAGTGAGAAAAGGCATACACTTTTAAAAATGATCCAGTCAAGTAGAAATAGAACTATTGCAAAACGTCCATTTGAAAAAAGCAAGACCAAGAACTGCCATTAAAGACAATATTATTGCAATAATGTCTGTCTCATCCTTTACAGAGGATCTACAATGAAAACTGCAACTTCAAGGAGGTTTTCTTAGAAAACTACTTCAACGCATACTCCTCTGCAAAGAGAACTAAAAGTGGCAAAGAAATGTTTATAGCCCTGTCTCAGAAGGGAAAGCCGATGAGAGGGAAGAAGACCAGGAGGGAGCACGTAGCATCTCACTTCATCCCTATGAAGTGCAGGGAAGAGGAGAGGAGGGTGGACTGACAAAGCCGAGGACTAATGAGTCGCAAATTGTGCATGATTTCAATCACATATTATATATGTTAACAGACGCACATAAACTCATTACTGACATCACGCTCCACTCTCCTCCAGTTATAGACCAGTTATGTAATGTTCAATAATACATTGTAGTTTTCATAAGCAACAGATATCAGCAAATTCAACTATTCCAAACATCCTCAAATAAGATGTCGAAACAAGGAAATATTTGAAATAACTTCAACTGGTACACAAACTGTAAAACCACTAAAGTCTACTCAATGTTATTGTTATTTTGAGTAAATATTAAATATTATATTTCCTTATAAAACAGTTAAGTGTTTACTTATAAAACAGTAAAATGTATTACGCAGTCAGGACTGTATCCTTTTCCAAAGATGATCTACACCCAGCCAGATAAGGAGACCTGTATGGTCAACAGTAAGGTCCAGAATGGAGATTTGGCTTGACCAAGATGTGCTGAAGCAAGCTGGACTTGTCTTTTTTTTACTGATACAAGTGCTCAGAGCACACAAATTAGAAGCACAATAAACTACAAATGCATGTTCAGTAAAATTAGATTATGTTGGACAATCTGTTTGTCAATGATCTGTCTGTCCTTCCTGCGTTGAAGACCAGACTGTAGCTATGTTTCCATCCACACGTTTTTATCCAAATTAAGTGATATCGAATGAAAAAAGCCTTATGGAAACAGTAAAATTCAAAGGAATTTCATGAATATTGACTCAAAAAAATACATATTGGATTTTATCTTGAGCGATTGATGGAAACGTTATTTGCCGAATAAATAATGAATTGCAATTAGTTTTAGTTTTTTTTTTTCTTCATTTTATGGTTGCAACCACCGTTATTTAGCCGTGGGACGTCCTACGGAGTAAATGGAAGGCGCTCAAACAGCAATACATGTCTCAAAAAAGAGTTGTCTCGCAGCAGTGCGGAGGGAAAATAAATAAATGAAAGTGTGAAAATGAATGGAAACACCTTAAAATGTCTCAAATCAATTTGATATACCAATTTGATCGCAAAAACAGAATGTGACGTCATTACGCACAGGTTTTTATTCGCTTTAAAGCTGTTGGATGGATTTTTTTTTTACCAAATTTCAGATAATTTGATTGCCAAGTGGATGGAAACTTAGCTTCTGGTCAAATGCATTGTAGCTGCTCACTGATTCCCTCTTCATTATCAAGGTGTGATTTTGAAATGCTAAAATATTCTGCTGCTGCTGGCGAAAAGATATCCAGATTAAAATACAAAATGAACAACAAAATAAATGTGTATGCTATGCAATCTCTTTCCATCAAAGTAAATAACCTTGTACACTACAAGATCACATATGTTTTTATAATTTTGTAATTTTATACTCTTTATTGATCCCCTATGGGGAAATTACAATTTACACTCTGTTGTTATTACACACTACACATAGGCCTGAATACACACACATGCTCAAATATACATGCACTAATGGAGAGATCTCAGAGTGAGTGGGCTGTGACTGCTGAACAGGCGCACAGAGCGGTTCAGGGCGGTTTGGTGCCTTGCTCAAGAGCACCTTGGCAGTGACCAGAAGGTATACTGGCATCTCTCCAGCAGCTACCAGACCACATTCCTTACTTTGGTCTGTAAGGGGACTTGAACCTGCGACCAGTTATACAAGACTTAATCAAATACTCATTTCAGATATAAAAGGCCAATTCTCACTGCATGATATCACTGCAATTTCCCCATACAGGTGATAATGTTAGAGCTCAACAGTGTGTAGTAAAAGTAGAAGTAAAACCCCATTCATTTTCTCCATCATGTTTTTAAAAAATCATGTTTAATTTGCTTATTTGTCCAGCTGGGAGGAGGCCTCAGGGAAGACCCAGGACTAGGTGGAGAGATTATATCTCCAACCTGGCCTGAGAACGCCTCGGGATCCCACAGTCGGAGCTGGTTAATGTGACTCGGGAAAGAGAAGTTTGGGGTCTTCTACTGAGCTGCTTCCCCGCAAACCGATACCGGATAAGCGGATGAAGATGGATGGATGGATGTTTTATTCGTAATCCTAAGCGTAGCAGCAATGGACCAAGGAACTGGCTAGAGCGAGCTTCTACCATTGAAGTCTATTACAGTTTCTGTACTCAGTTGTACCTTTGCCTTTTTTGCCTATTTCAAAATTATATTATGCACCAAATCAAATGTTTTAAGGTCACGACTCATCTCGTAGCTGGTTGGCTTGGTTCCAGCCTTAAAACTCTTTACATAAGCATTTACTTACTAAAGTAATAATTAGAATTTAACATAATTATAATTTAATATTAATTCTTGTAGTGAGTTTGTAATTATTTGGCGTGTCCTCCTTGGCTACTAGCTGTAGACTACTGTATGTGCGCGGCCACGAAAGGCTTTTACCATGTGGACTAAGGCTGCACAATTAATCACAATTTTATCGAAATATGAACCAGTGCATTATGCAAATCGCAGGGGGGCGCAATATTTGTTAAAGGGAAAATAAGTGTCAAACCATTCTGAATGAAGTATTGTGGCGCTGTAGAGAAGTTACGATGCACAAATCCTATCCTACAGAAAAAAAATCTTTGTTTGGTACAGATCCTGGCAAAAAAAAAAAAAAAAAAAAGGTTTTTAATTTTTTCAACAACAATAATGATACAAAAATGTCCATTCCCTCCAATATCATGAATCATATCGCAATCGCAATATCAGTCAAATTAATCGCAATTAGATATTTTCCCAATATCATGCAGCCCTAATGTGGATGCGCCGACAGTTTTGTTGTTATTACTTGTTGTTATTCCACTTATTTAGTTTACTTATTTAGCACCTGCCCCGTTTGTCTCAGATTGCTCGACACAGCCTCACTTTCCCTTCTCTTCATCCATTCACTTTCCCCCCTCTTCCCTCCCTCCATTCATCCCTACACTAATCAAATAATCATCTCCTCCCTCATCCCTTCATCCCTCCTACCCTCATCCTTTCATCTCCTCATCCCTCCTACCCTCATCCCTCCTAGCCTCGTCCCTTCCTCAGTCTGGTGCATACTTCTCTCATGTCTCATCTAGGTACCTTCTGGGGGGTCCGTAATATGCTCAGGTGAAAACTCTTCGGAACCCCCAAACATCCTCCACTTGGTCTTCTGTTTGTCCTCCCAGACCGGCCTCCTTCTTCTATCAACCCCCTTCCCCTCTTCATCCATTCATCCATCTTCTAATGTCTATACTGTACATCCCATACTTTCATTAAACTTCTAATAGACATATTGTTGTGGCATAGTCCTTGCTAGTGAATGTGGATTTGGCAGTACAAGCAACAATTTCACATAACAGGAAGTAATTTGGTGTAAAAAAAACAGTACTGCCTCATGCAACTTCAACTTTATTCTGCCACATAGTGAAACTTTGAAGCTGAGCAGCAAGCTCTGCAGTGAGATGGAAAGAATTGTTCTGCTGAAACACTGATAAAAAAAAAAATAAATAAATTTTTTTTATATATTTGTTTGCTTACCATTAATAAGAAAGTTGACTATGTTATACATTCACCTAAAGGATTATTAGGAACACCTGTTCAATTTCTCATTAATGCGATTATCTAATCAACCAATATCATGGCAGTTGCTTCAATGCATTTAGGGGTGTGGTCCTGGTCAAGACAATCTCCTGAACTTCAAACTGAATGTCAGAATGGGAAAGAAAGGTGATTTAAGCAATTTTGAGTGTGGCATGGTTGTTGGTGCCAGACGGGCCGGTCTGAGTATTTCACAATCTGCTCAGTTACTGGGATTGTCACGCACAACCATTTCTAGAAAGAATGGTGTGAAAAGGGAAAAACATCCAGTATGCGGCAGTCCTGTGGGCAAAAATGCTTTGTTGATGCTAGAGGTCAGAGGAGAATGGACCGACTGATTCAAGCTGATAGAAGAGCAACTTTGACTGAAATAACCACTCGTTACAACAGAGGTATGCAGCAAAGCATTTGTGAAGCCACAACACGCACAACCTTGAGGCGGATGGGCTACAACAACAGAAGACCCCACCGGGTACCACTCATCACCACTACAAATAGGAAAAAGAGGCTACAATTTGCAAGAGCTCAACAAAATTGGACAGTTGAAGACTGGAAAAATGTTGCCTGGTTTGATGAGTCTCGATTTCTGTTGAGACATTCAGATGGTAGAGTCAGAATTTGGCGTAAACAGAATGAGAACATGGATCCATCATGCCTTGTTACCACTGTGCAGGCTGGTGGTGGTGGTGTAATGGTGTGGGGATGTTTTCTTGGCACACTTTAGGCCCCTCTGTGCCAATTTGGCATCATTTAAATGCCACGGCCTACCTGAGCACTGTTTCTGACCATGTCCATCCCTTTATGGCCACCATGTACCATCCTCTGATGGCTACTTCCAGCAGGATAATGCACCATGTCACAAAGTTTGAATCCTTTCAAATTGGTTTCTTGAACATGATAATGAGTTCACTGTACTAAAATGGCCCACAAAGTCACCAGATCTCAACCCAATAGAGCATCTTTGGGATGTGGTGGAACGGGAGCTTCGTGCCCTGGATGTGCATCCCACAAATCTCCATCAACTGCAAGATGCTGTCCTATCAATATGGGCCAACATTTCTAAAGAATGCTTTCAGCACCTTGTTGAATCAATGCTACATAGAATTAAGGCAGTTCTGAAGGCGAAAGGGGGTCAAACACAGTATTAGTATGGTGTTCCTAATAATCCTATAGGTGAGTGTATCTAGTCACAACTTTTTAAATATCTGTAATCTTAAGTGATTTGGCCTCATTTTTGCTACATGATAAAACTAAATAAGATACAAAAAAAAAAATACAAAATGTATGATCTGTTATTTGCTGTGATTTGATCTCATAAGAAAATGTTTTGATGATAACCTAATCATTTGATAAAATTGGGGTTCTTCAGCCTTTGAATTTATAATTGATGGCATGTTGAGAAAAGGTATTAAACATTAAACTACAGTTTTTCAAACTCTGATATGACTGCAGTCCTCTGGAGATATTAAGTAATCAATTTTCCGATTTAGCCGATTAAATGACAAGAATATCAAATATTTTGAGCTGTTTATGAAGACTGAATAGACATTTGAAAGATACATGTGGGAAAACTTTAGTGTCCTTGAATAATTCTCGACCTATAATATGCATGAATAAGATTCCTAAATCTGATAAGGGCGGTTGAGATGTGGTAATACAACTTTGGGATAAATCTATTAATTTATGATGGAAGATAAAAACTAACTAGACATGTTTCAATTGCTAATTCCCTCTGGGTTTATATTGTATAAGTGAGTATATGAGTAGAGTAGTGGAGTCAGTGCAGAAATATATCACAGACATATTGGCAGGCTGCCTACACCTTACATTCATATAAACACACACACACACACACACACACACACACACACAAAACCTTTTTCCTGAGTTCACATCTGGTTTGGAGAACCCCTTTCAGATAAAGACAGTCAAATTCAGAGAGCAAACCCCTGAAATACATTTGACCCAAACAACATCTGAGCAAGGTGAAGGCTTCTGCCAAGTCACGCAAAGTTAGTCTTAGCAGATAATTTGTAACATGCTCAAAATATAAACACATTTCAGACTCAAGGCTGTGTATTCCCAGCAGGACAAGGAGAGGCTGAATCCAAGAAGAATAAGAGCAAACTGTCATAGACGTGAAGCAACAGACTTCCAAGAGAATAGACGCAACACAGGCACACCAGACACATAAATTATATTTAAAAGGTGATCCAACACCTAAAGATTTTGTTTAATAAATTGGTCCTGAAATCATAAAACCTTTTTTAAAAAAAATTCTTTTCACAAAATGTGGGATTCACTTTTCTTCATCTGCTGTGCATTAAAGTTATTAAATAGCAAAATTATTAAATCTGGCTGTACTCTTTCAAGCAATTACAGAGTTTCTGACCAGTAAAATATATTGTTTATAATGTCGTCACTGAATATAGATTTTTAAATAGATTGTTTAAACAGCATGTCTAAATTGTTTTTATTTTGTATTATTAATAATTACATATTGGTAATTGCTTACCAGATGCAGTCATAACAGGGTCAAATGTATATGTTAACTATATTAGATGATATCGCATCAATAGTTACAGTGGTCTGCTGTGGTTTTAAAAAACAGCAAAAGGACAATTTTAGAAAGTGTAATATCAATTTAGAGTAGTTTTATTGATTGCATGTCTATACTCGTTCATTTCCTTTGCTCATAAAGCAGCTGAAGAGCTACTGTGCAGTTTGATCTACCTCCTGGGTCGAATAATGACTTGATGACAATGATTTACTATTCATTGCAATACTTTAAAACAGCAGTATTCTATTTGCATTTGTGTGGAAGTATGAAAACAGAAAACCACGTGTCCCATATTATCAACAGCATGTGCAGATGAGGGCATCTACGGGAGGTAGCCTGAACAGGCTGTGAACAGCACCATAGGAAAGGATGGAGTGAGAGGGGGAGGATGAGAAAGTAAATGAAGATAAACAGGGAGAGAGGCTGGGGAGTCTCGTGCGATGTGGAGAGGTGGTCTTGGGGCAGCGGAAGAAAGGGGAGGCCATGAGGGGGAGAGGGAGCATGCAGCTGAACTTGATACATTTCAGGGCCGTAAACCTTCATTTCCCCAGAGGAAATATGTGGTTATGCAACATGGGGAATTCTGTTTGCAGCCCTTTGTACGGAACCCCCAGAACACCAGATCATTGTGAAAGAGGGACTTCTACCGCAATATTGCACTTACCAAACTTTCAATTTCCAGTGAATTAAATGCACACAAAGAGATTATGATTAAAAATATGTTTATATTTACCTACAATATTTAAGATTTGAAAGACAACAATTGTATTCAGTCACCACTACTAAGTCTGCCAGGAAGTTTTACTAAAAACCAGACAACTGGCACTTCTGGCTTAAGGTACATATATAAGGTAGGCTATATTTAGCACTTCTGAACTGAGGTACATAGGGAAATGACTGTAGACTACAAACAAATAATACAAATACCTAATTATAACACTACAGGAGCAAATACTACTGTTTAATGGCCAACATTCTACTGGATTATAGACCAATGTAGTAGTCCACAATTTTAAACATGCACGTTCTAAATGGTCTAACATGTTGCAAGTTGCAAAAGTCAATAGCTGACAGGTTGGACCCAAGTTATAGCAATACAAATCCAGTGAAATGGCATAGTGTCTGTCAGAGTTTTCAAATATAACATTAATGACTTCTTTGAGTTTTGCCATGAGGACATTAGGGATTGATTCCAGCCAACAACTCATTTATGAAAGTTCACTAAACGTGGGGGTAAACTCAAAATTTGGTGCCACACATGGGACGATTGGTTTATTGTCAACAAAGACTAATTTTTTTACAAAGAAACAGAATCACATGGATGGCCTTAAAATGCTAGTTAGACCTAGCTAGATCTGTTAACATATTTATGATTTTCAAACTCAAGGTTCTGCTTTCAGTGTTCATTTTTGTACTTTACACATAATCACATTCTTGTTTCTTGTTGGCGTATTATGTTGATACAGGCGGGGTTTTTTCCAACATTACACATAGTTTGAAAAAACTAGCTTGTACAAGTCTCCTTGGAGTTACAAGGTCAGTTGAGCCAAATTCTGTGGCCCCTCCCCAGCCATGACGAAAAGCCAAGACTCTGGATATATAATTTGTTGATGCTCCCATTCATGGTACTAATACTAGCTAGCTCGACGTCACCTACTACATTGCCAAGTCAAGCGTCTGCCTCTGGTTGTGAGGTATTTTGCTTGTGCAAAATAGCTCAATTTCCAAAGAAAAGTGGATGTATTTCGGTGTTCTGGAGAACACTATTGGGTCGTGTTTTCAAAACTGCAGAAGAGAAAACGTTTCTAATATCGGATACCAGTGGACACCATTTTTCTTTTTCTCTCATCGAGTCGACTAGCTTCTCTCCTGCTGCTTTTGGGAGGGAAAGCGTTCCTCCGTGTTCTGCTGACAAGCAGAACCGGACCCGTCTGTTTTACTGTGGAAACCTATGGACAAACTGCACACACTATTAAGATAGGGTGACCAGACGTCCCCGGTTTTGGGGACCTGTCCCCGGCTGGATCTGTCCCGGCAATGTCCCGGATTTCACTGTGACTGACAGACCCGATATTGGAATGTAAGAAAGAAAACACTGACCAAACGTAGCCGACCTACACACGCAGCCTCAAGACAGCCAGAGCAAGCGCTGCTCAGAGATGTTTTAGAAAGCCGTATTTTACGATGCTAAAATTATTGATTATTTACATGGAGTCTGGTGGGTTTAGCCAACGCAATTTCGCGGACTTTTATGTTTTAAAAAAAGGATCTTAATCTTTAACAGGAAGGTCTACCTCCTTAGAAATCCTTTCCATAATGTTGTCAGACACTTAGAATATTAATCTGAGTCTGTCAGTAGCAAAACAAGCACTTTTATGAACGTAAATACAAGATGGACAATTATCCTATTAACTTCCATTGTATCTTGTTTCTCTGCTGCCGACTGCAGCGATCTCGTTTAATGCTGGATGAATGTCAAAGGAAAATATTTTCTCAATAGTTTTTATTGTATCCAATACTCAATGAGCTGTTGCAGAAACAAGCCTGAAGCAATAAAGCAAAACTGTCAGATAAATGTAGTTCAGTAAACATTACAACATTATGAAATTTTAGGACTTTCTATCTTTAAATATTAGGACTTTTTATCTTGAAATATTCCCCTCTGAGGTGTAGTGGAGTGGAGTATGAAGTAGCAGCAGGGGTGAGTCTAGGATCAGACCTTTTGGAGGAGGGGGGGGCTCAGCCCCTAATGAGAACAGCTCTAGGTCTAGTGTCCCCGTTTTACAAAAATAAAAACATGACGTGTTTTGGAGGTATACACGCTTCTGAGCTGAAAATGTCCCCGGATTTTGTCTGAAAAATCTGGTCACCTTATATTAAGAAGGCTTTATAGTGTTTCTGGGTAGAGAAATAGGTGTGTTTATTGATGTTAATGACCACTAATGCTGCTAATTGTGTTATGAAAATGTGATTTTGATTAATACTTGTGCTATTGCTTCAAGCAGGATTTATTAATCTGACTGGACCGCAGAGTCCAATCTATATTGCTGTGAAGGTATCATTTGATCACAATACTTGTTGATATGTTGTTTAAAACTGTAGCTTGGTTAAAACTGTAATTGCTACCCTGCTAAACCCTGTTTAGAGTTAAGTTACTGTACTGAATGAGAGGACTGAATAAGATTTGTTTTAAAATGGGTTCTTGCTCCTCTTTTACACACTAACTAACTAACAAGTGTGCCCTTCTGTCCAGCGGACCTTGCCAGCTGACATTGTCACATGAGAGCGTAACACAGCTCCACAACTGCTCTCCGTAGTGTATCCTTTTGTCTGCAACACATGTTGTGAACCGCTAGCCTTGCTAGCATCCTCAGTCTCCTACCCAGAGAAGCTAACCGGCTAGCACATGTGTATGTGTGTGTTTGCTGTTTTTGCTTTGTTGTAGTTTGTAAAAAGGTACAGTATATAGGTTTTGATGAATGAAGGATTATTGACTGGCCATTGATAATTTTGATGTTAAATAAATGCTACTATACTTTAAACAACAGTTTTGTGTATTTGTCGTAATTATCGTTGGTTGAACACAGGTCGATGCTCAAAGTCACCCCTTTGTCTGTTCCTGTCAGAGATACAAGATAAATTAATCCCATTAATTAAGCTCTGTATTTTAAAGGGAACGCCACCTATGAGACTGTTTTCACAGCTCATTATTGGTTCCTGGTTTCCAAGGTGGTGCCCCGTTTTGATTGTTTGTCAACCGAATCTGTACCCTACCAATACCCAACAAGGACATTGTTGTTTTTGAGTGTTTTCCATGTTTTGATCAGCACAAAGAAACTTCTTTTTTTGTAGCAATAAGGAGGTATCCAAAAAATGGATGGTTTGCGACACAAGGGCACTGTATCATTTATGATTAAAGCTTTAGACATGCTGGATTTTCAGTTTGCTTTCACAAATATATTATGGATGCATAGCAGGTTTTTAAACTTATATTAGGCTTAATATTCTTCTAAGCAAAAATCACTTTGGGTTTTGGGAGGTAATTGTGGCACACGTCATTGACACGCACATTAACACATGTATGCACTAGTGAGAACACAAACAAGTGCAAAGACTTATATACTTAGTATATATCTTACCATAGGCAGGGTTTCTCTCTTTACATTCATCTCCAGCTGCTGTACAGGCCAACTTCCTTCCAAGTTCCTGTTTGGGCTTCATACCTGAAAAGCACACCATGCAACTGTTCAAAAACTCACACTAAGTCAAATATGGAAAGTCTGTCAGTCTAAGAGAAGCATTGCAGGTATGTGCCATCAGTCATCCAGTTGCCTTTTTGATTCAGGGAATGCTCAATGAAATGCTATGTTGACTGCTTGGGCCGCACAGCCTGGATACACCTAAAAGACCATATTTCAATTTCTGACTGACATTTTATTTTTGGACTGCAGCTGCCTGACAGTTTGTTTTTTCATTCTTCTGTGTTAGACTAAACAGAAAAAGAAATGAATTTTAATGATAAGACATGTCAGGAACAGTCAATCCATTGATATTTGATGCACGCGGATGGATCTCATCTAATATTGTTGTGTCTATACAACTATATACAATATACTGTATATACAGCTATTTGACAATTTATTGCCAAAGGCAACACAGAGCATATAGCCCAAAAGACAGTGCAAGGCATGATCAGAAAATCCTGTCTATGGAAACTAAAGTGGAACATTTAAAACTTTCTGTAAAGTTTTAAAGAGCATAATCACAGTGAACCTGTAAAGAACAACCACCAAGTGACTCCAAGATCCTGAACATCACAGCCTGCAGGAAAGACAGGTAAGGATGTTGTGAAAAAAACAACTTATACTGATAAACTATGTTTCACTGCAATGATTCTTAAAGCAACCTAGGACACAGTACACTTTTGGCAATCTTTTCTGATTGTTTGTATTCTAATACCACAGACACTGGAAGATCTCATTTGACACACATCCCTTTGCCATGCAAGTCTGCATGCAAATGTCTGTTGTCATAAAAAGTGTATCTTTTAAATCTGACATATAGTAAAGCAATCTGTTTCACATCACATCAAGCACATCTGGCTTTGGATGAGACAAATGCATATTAATATTTTACGCTAGTTTCCCCTGAACTAACCTTTCTAGTTTTGATCAGCCAAACTGCTAATGCAACATGACTTTAAATAGTACCAGCTTTGTTTGGACTAGAGCAGAGATCTTCAATAGGGGGTCAAGGGTCCCTAAAAGGTCCTTAGACTTACTGTAGGGGGGCCTGATAGGCTTACTGGCCCAAGTTAATCCTAAGAATTCACTGTGCCACATGTTTTTTTTAAAGTTAGCTTACTTCATGGAAAAAGCTAACTTTAGCTTTCTCCATGAAGCTCAATCCCAGCTCAGCTCCTATAACTCGCAACGCAGTTAGGCTACCACAATGAGCTAACTATTGACAACATCAGCATTTTGGTTTTAATTGAAATAATATGTCAGATTAATGCTGCCAGAGTTGTCAGAGTTAGCTTCAACTTCAACATTCAACTTCAACATATATTACCTTCTAACAGCTGTATTCTCTCTCTATACACTGTACAGTCAGTACATCACACATTATGATTGCATGCCAGTTTGTAAGCAAGTGGGAAGCATCTTACTGTCCGTCATATCATAACCTTGAAGCTGGCGATGGTAACATTACAACGCCACAATAACATAACATTTACATTGCGAAGCAACCTGTAGAGAACACTGTGTCCCAGTCCAATAACTCAGGCTACAGGGTGTTTTGCCAAAGTTAAATTATAGTTCATGATCACAGCACAACTACGGTAACGAGTAGTATGAAATGCCAAAAATCTGCGCAGGGAGGTTGGTTGGGGTGATGGATGGGTCAAACAACACAGGACTTTCACCCCGGAGACCGGGAATTGTGTCCCGTATTTTCCTCAACCCAACCGTCCCGTTGTTGTTGCGCGTCCCCCAGAGACCATCCCCGTCTCCCGCTTGTGCCGTTTCATTTCCCCATTGTTTCATCCCCCAGAGACCGCCGCCATCTTCCACAAGTGGAGTTTCATTTCCATGTTGTTTGTCCCCCAGAGACTGCAGATCGTATCCCGGCACACGAAAAAAGAGATGTTGGTGTACACAAATCAATAGATTAAAAATAACGTGACCGTTTCACTAACTGCCGTGAGACCGTGTTGATCCCTACGTTAGCCATGATTAGGCATGGGCATGATTAATCGATTAAGAATTCGTCTATCACGTTAATTTGCTATTGATTAAAGTAATGCAGGTTGCGTTGTGTAGTGTGAGTTTTGAAATGATGAAATTAATTTCACAGAGATTAAACATTTTACCACCCTGGGGCAATATTTGCCATATTCAGTTACCTGCGAGTTTCCCTTTTGATTTAAAATGTAATCATCAAGAAGTGACGGCTTCATTTTAAGGCTGCACAATTATTCGCAATTTTATCAAAATTGCAATATGAACTAGTGCAATATCCAAATTGCAGGGGGGCGCAACATTTGTTTGGTACAGGTCCTCACAAAAAAAAAATCAGGTCCTCACAAAAATAAAAAAATTAAAAAAAAATGTATTCAATGAAAATGAGAATGATACAAAAATGATCCTTCCCTCCAATATCGTGAATCATATTGCAGTCGCAATATCAGTCAAAATAATCGCAATTAGATATTTCTAATATTGGGCAGTCCTAGACCATTTGGGATCTGCAGGTTCATTGAGATGGATATGCTGCCCTTAAGTATTGTTCAGGGCAAAGGTTTTTCGAAAACTGATTAATTTATTGAAATCAGCCTATCACGTTCTGTCAAGACGTACGATCACCAGAATGGTAGAAACTCACTACGTAGAACGGAAGCAGGAGCTGTTAAAAGAATTGAGCAAGGCTGAGAGAGTTGCTCTAACTACAGACTGCTGGACCGCTTTAAACAGCTGAGAGATACATCACCATCACCTGCCACTACATCAGAGATGACTGGCAAATGAACCCAGCGGTCCTGCTCACAGAAAGCTTGCCAGGCCGGCATACTGCTGACCACCTCGCTGAGAAAATGAATGAACCAAGTTATTGCATGTGTTCATGACATTGCAGCCAATATTGTTGTTGCCAACAGTTTCACCAGAGTGCTCTGGATTTCTGTTACCTGTTTTGCACACACCATCCAGTTGGCCATAAATTATGTATGTATTATATCTGTATCAGGTAATATCAGCGGTTAGTAAACTTGTGAGCCACTTTAATCACAGCACTGCAGCAACCAAAGTTCTGCAAAAGAAACAGAAGCAAATGGGCCTTGAAACTCACCGACTTACCCAGTCGTGTAAAACACAGTGGAACTTTGTGTGTGAGATGTTTGATTGGCTGGTGGAGCAGCGGTGGGCTTTTGTTGCTTTGCTGTCAGACCGAACTGTGACCAAGCTTCAAGAAGCCAGGATCCTGGAGTTGAAGGATGAGTATTGGCAGCTGATGGAGGACAGCACAGGCTGCGGTTATGACCTGCAGAAAAAGACGCCTCCATCTTGAACACTTATTCTGTCACCTTTGGCCTCATCAATATCCACCTCATGCGCAGTGAAGGAGATGGGCCCAGACTCATTGAATTCAAGATAAAAGTGCGTTCCTCTATCATCAGGCAAATAAATATAAAATAAACCTCTCATCTTAGTTTACATGATATACCTAATTACATGCATACTTGCCTGTTGTCCAATATTTTAGCATTTTTTCTGATTATTGATTCCCCCATCATATATTTATACAGGATCAGTCTGGTGAGTTTGTGTCATTTGCCCCCATGATCTCATCAATGCTGGACACTCGTCACAAGCACCAGGGTCTCATTTATAAGCTCCATTTTGTGCGTACGCCACGTTTCTAAGTTTATAAGTGGCCACTTCCCACGTAAAGGATGTGATTTATAAAAAACAAACTTGAGAGAGAATGTGCAGTCCTCCACGCAAACTCTGACCCATGCGTACACACATTTTGTAGACAATGGGAAATGGCGACGCAGATGGTGAGGAGGTGAACTGATATCAGACTGCAGAAAGTAGTTGTGGGAATAATGATTACTCGCAATATTTTCAAGTATTGATGCCTTACACACATTTTTTTCTCTCCATAACATCTTTGTTATCATGAAGATAAATCCAGAAGTGTTATTTGCACTTGTAGTGAGTGATAGTTGTTCCATAAACACCTTGTAAAATCCAACTCAAATCTTAAATCAAAATTTGTTCTTAATATTTAATCGGCACTGTCTCACCGTCACGTTGTCCGCTACAGAGCGCAAGAGGGTGAGATGGCCCGAATCCTTAGAATACATGATAGCATTAAACACCCTACCATTCGATAACGGCAGAACTTGTAAAATAAGTATAAATAACAAAATGTCTGTGCATATATCATCAAATGTCAAAGTCTGAAAATACAGCTGTTAAGCTCTCTCGCAATCGTTATCATGTCCTCAATGTCCTCGTTATCAGTCAAAACCTGCATGAAGTGTGTTTGCCTTTTACACTTTTGTCTTCAAATTGTATCTCTGGGTGGGGAATATAGTTGATGCTGTGCTTTTGGCAAGGTGTTAATCACAAATTATTAAAAAAATACTGAACTGAAAAATAAATTGTTAAAACAAAGATACAGCAGTGACCCCCCGTGTGTAATGCTGCATGATGGCAGTGCTGGAACTGCAGTAGGACTAACCCCAAATGGATGACGACTTAAATTCCCTAAAGATGTTCTCTTGGATCTATTTCATGAATTGGGTCCAGTAGAGAGGGCAATGCGCCGGAACCGTGGCATCCAAGTGTTTTATATAAATATTATAATCTTCAACTTCATCACTAAGACTTGTTTGGATATAATATAGGTCAGGTTGAAGCTTATCATATACCTGTAGGTCTAGTAAATATGGAAGCTGTCACCGAGTGCCCTAATTCCTATAGTCAGGTTTACCTACACTGTGCGAGAACAGGCTGAAATTGTAATTTGTTTTGCAGCAAATCTTGAGCATCTGAGAGTTTTTTTGCCTTTTCTCCACCAGTTGTCATGATTTGGCGTCACGAACGAACAACTGTCAGGGTTATCATACTTATCAGCATTCACAACATGCTTTGCATTGACTATTTATGGTTAAAAATGAGTGTGTTCAGGGCAGGATAACATGCTGATTCACATACTCACACTTGGGGTGGGTAATCTGTGATTTATAAAGGGAACATTGCTTTTTGCAAAAGAAATTTTGGTGTACGCCATTTTTAGCTTGTGGCCGTATGTACACTTTTAGTAAGGATCCTACGCACTGTTTAATAAATGATAATAAATGAGACTCACCCACTCCTGGACTGCACTACAGACTGGTGGAAAGTAAAGGGAAAAAGTTCCCCGGGCTGGCCAAGTTAGTGTGGAGATACCTGTGCATCCTGCCAACGTCAGTCCCCTCACAGACTGACGGTCACCAGGTTGCAGTCGCATTGGACCCTAGATCATGTCAACATGCTTATCTTTCTCAACAAAAATTATTAGACTGATGCAGAAGTTGTATGTAAGTTACTAGTTATTTTTCATGAGGCTTTGTTAAGTAGCCTAATTAATTGTTAGGCTAATCTCTCTCACCTTCTTTATCAACTCCGTGCCTTGGACAGTTTTGAGTTACATTTTGACAAAACCAGTCAGATCTAAGTATTATTATGTTTATGGTTAAGTTATTGTTTAACAGGATTCTTTTTTATTTTGTATTATTTTGGAACAAACGAGGATCTCTGTTTAAAATGTGTGCTAATTCAGCTGTGTAGAGACAGCAGTTTGAGTACTTAAGGACCGTCTACAAACTACAACACAGAAAAGAGATAAACAAAAATACCGTAATTCCTCAAATAACAGCCAGGGCCTTTATTTCCTTGAACCGCACAAGGTACCCAGCTTTTATTTGAAGCAGGCTTCTATTAGAGGCAGGCCTTTATTTCTAATTCCATCTGTTTGCTAAGTATAATTGTTTTAAATAAACCGTTTTAAATGAAATGCCATAGCGTTCCAGTGGACAGAGATTATTCGTTGTTAAAGAAACATTTGCAAAAATATCCCCATATACAACAGAAGGACGACAGAGCAATTTGGGTCAGAAATAACCAAACACCACCACTGTGGCAGTTTGAACCCTGTAAATGTACTGGGTATTTATTTCAAATACAGGTACTACGGTACTGCTGGTAGATTACGATAAGCGCATACAGTATTTGCTGTTTTGCAGCACAGCAGAATCTGATTAACGTTTCAGACGGTAGGTAGCTAGCTTTGTTTCTAGCTTCAGGCTAACTTTTTTCTTCCCACTTCCAGCTAGCTAGCCGTGCTCTGCTCCTGCCAGCTCATCTTGTCGGCTCATCCTTCTGTTTCTTCCAGTCTCGGATTCTTCTGGGGTCAATGTAGAACTTTCTTGCAGCTTTTTCACACAGGTTGTCCTCCGCATACTTTAAAACTCTTTTCGTTTTGTTGTCGAAAAGTCCTTCAATAGCAGCAGAGCCGTCATTCTCTGCTGTCACTAAATGAGACCAGTGTTACATCCAATGTAACTACAGCCATCAATTGGCATTTGTACGTTGCTACACACTACACTTGGCTGAGTAACACATACAGCTGCACTGACTAAAATACTTAACTTTACCATAACCCAGAAAAGCAAAGCATGAATATATTGTTGAATCTTTTAAATTAAATTGGTAGAAATGTACATTACGATAAACTTGAATACACATTATATGAAAGACACTTAGGAGATTATCCACATTCATTTTTCCCTGGCCTTAATGTGAGGCCAGCCTTTATTTGTCCGTGTTTACCACGCCCCCAGCCACTAACAGAGGCCGGTTTTTAATTGACTACCGGTCTTTATTTGAGGAATTACGGTATGTAGGCTATCAATTTAATGATTAAATAAGGTAGTGTCTCCAAATCTCAATTATAACCAGGGGTGCACATAACCTTTTCAGTGAGTTACTCAGGTGAGTACCAGGAGATGGTGTTTGGTACTCACTCCTTATGCAGCGTAGTCTTAATGAGTGCAGTCTTCCCCACTGTCCTCTTCAGTGTCGTCCCCACTGTCCTCTTCAGTGTCGTCCCCACTGTCCTCTTCAGTGTCGTCCCCACTGTCCTCTGCTTCAGCTTCCTGCATGGTAGATGATGAAGATGCTGCAGATGCACGTCCCTGTCCTTGGTTGAGTCTCCGATTAGCTGTCTCCATCCACAGGTCAACAGCTTGCTTTGGATTAAACGTCTCTGTAGTCTGCTTTGACAGGTGAATGTGCATCAGGGCTGAGAGACGAGCATGTGACAGACGAGATCTGTACTTGGTTTTTATTATGTTAAGATGTGAGAATCCCCTCTCACAAGCTGCACTGCTTAAAGGCAGTGTAAGAGACAGCTTGACCACCTTGTTGATGTTGGAGTAAGCATCTGGGTTACTTGTATTTACTATTTGGACCAAGTCATACACAGAAGAGGCTCCCAGGCGTTTTCCTGCCTGCTTTAATCGCATCCATTCTGTCACAGTGGTGTCTTTGTCAAGTTGCAAGGTGGCCTCATATTTCTTGAGAATGTTGCAAAGTGTTGTGTTTCCAAAACTGTGGAGTTCTTGCATTTCATGAGGCCATGTTGAAGGATCAAATACTAAGAAATGATCACATGACTTAAGGGAGTCATATCTGCTTTCAAACTCTTCAATTAATCCCCTGAGTAAGTTTGACTTGTCTATGTCAGCATCAGCATTAGAAACAGTGCGTGCCCTGTGGCCTTCACCATCAAGCAGAAGTGTGAACTGTCCAATGGCCACCATGAGTTCATCCTTACATTCTCCAATGGTCAGTTTTTCCTTCTGAAACCTAATGGATGTGGTCTTCAAAATGTTGCCAATTGCAAGCATGTTTGACAGAAAGCACTGAAAACGCTCTGTGCAGATATGCTGCAAGTCACTGTTATCACTCGTAGCCAGTTGCGTTTTAATGGCTGGCAATAGTCTTGATATTTTTAACAGTGTTTCATGCCTCCATGCAGACCATCTGATATTATGAAACTTACCCAGTTTCACAAAGGAAATCCCATTTTCTTTACATTGCTTCTTCAGTGCAGCAGCTTTTTTGCTTCACCTTTTTGTAAATAAAACTGCAGCAGCTTGACCACAGAGCGATTAAATGTCTCACAGTAAGGAACGTTGCGATCAGCTGATTTTACGCAATTCTCCAATGTGTGTGCGGTGCACAGAATGTGCACAAGGGAGTCTTCAACCGCAGCAAGTTGCCGGAGTTTTGGCACAACGCCGTTGTAGATTCCGACGTTGACAGCAGCCCCATCTGTGCACACAGCGACCAACTTTGTTGTCCAGTCATCCAAGCCGGTGTCCTGGAAAAGTCTCACAAGTCCGTCTGTTATGGCCTGCGAGGTTCGGTCAACACCCAATTCAATAAAGACACGATGTAAACGATTTCTTGCTCAGTTTTTGTGATGTCCTCAGATCCATCAAAAAGTAGCCCCCAAAATTCAGCAGACTGCAACCTGGCTCGTAACTCCCCTCTGATGGTGTGAGCGATGCTCTGGATTATCCGTGCGCCCGCTTCACGTGAATGATATGCACCTCCGACATTTACTCCTAGCCGCTTCAGTAAAGGAATATCCTCAGAATAGGAAGACATGGGACGTGCGTGTTTAGCTTTATGGAAGGCAACAAGAAAAATATTAAACAGAGCTTGCCGCTGTTCTTCATTGAGCTTGTTTCGCCATCTGGCAAGTGGGCGACTGGACATTTCGTCTCGGCTAGCTTGTTTATTAGCAATGGCTTGCGCCACATTCGTGTGCTCCTTGCTCTTTTCATGCTTGTCAAATAAAGGATGGTTGAAATTCTTTGAGCCTTTATAAAACGCACCTGTTTTGTCCGCTAGATGTGGATTTGAGCGGCAAATCTTGCACCACATTTCAGTGCGCTCATCGTTAGCTTCCAGCCACTGCACATCTTGGAGCCACTTTTCCGAAAAAAATCTTTTCTTCGGCTCTGGCTCCAGTTGGCATTTCTTTGTAGGTGGCGGAACACCAAAGAAGCTGCTCAATGTCTGTTGCTTTTTGGACATCTCTGACCGTAGTTTGCAGGCAACATGTCATGTGTAAGGTTAGAGGAGAAGATCGGTCAAGTACGCAAAGGCGCGAAGTAACACAAGTGGCATTACGCATTCCTGATTTTTGTCGCGCATGCGTACTTGCGTACCAGTTATGTGCACCCCTGATTATAACTATAAGCCTCCTGCTAGTTGTACTTACATACTTTAAAAAAATAAGCATATGCTTATTTTTGAAAATATGTTTGTATCTGTTTTTGGTGTTGTAGTTTGTAGACGGTCCTGAAGCACTCTTTGCAGTATCAACACAGCAACTAAACACAGCTGAATCACTATACTCAACAGCCCTGTGTCTGCTGTGGAATCCTTCAGGTTTCTGGGATCCACTATATCCCAGGACCTTAAGTGGGAGCCCAATACAGACACCATCATCAAAAAGGCCCAGCAGAGGCTGTACTTCCTGCGCCAGCTCAGGAAGCTCAACCTGCCTAAGGAGCTGCTGGTCCACTTCTACACAGCCATTGTCCAGTCTGGCCTCTGCACGTCCATCACTGTCTGGTTTGGATCTGCCACCAAAAAGGACAGGAGCAGACTACAACGGACAGTTAGGTCTGCAGAAAAGATCATTGGTGCCAACCTGCCCTCCGTTCATGACTTATACTCTTCCAGGGTCAGGAAACGGGCAGGAACCATCACTGCAGACTCTTCTCACCCAGGACACAACCTGTTCCAGCTTCTCCTCTGGTAGGCGCTAAAGAGCACTGTACGCCAAAACGAACAGACTCAGGAACAGTTTCTACCTGACCTGACTACTGACCCACAGTGTGAGGCTCAATTCTGGTCAATAACCCAGTAACACTGTCTCCAAACAGAACCTGTTTACTGGTTCCACTTATTATTCCATCTCACTTATTATTTGTTATTTATTCATCATTCTCATTTCCTATTTCAGAACTGTTCATATTGTAATATAATAACATAATACTATTTATCCCAGTATCCTTTGCACTATGTTCCACATTTAAATTATTTTTATTGAACTCCTCATTGCACTCATGCCTCTACATTGTTTCGGTTTCTGTTCAGAGTATGTAAATATTAGTTTGTATATATTGTTTGGTTGTTTTGTATGTGTAAGCACACTGTGAGCAACTATGCTCCAAAGAAAAATTCCTTGTATGTGTCTTCATACCTGGCCAATCAAGCTGATTCTGATTCTGAATTAGCACAACTTTCATGCATTTCTTTTCACAACTACAGCAGTCAGATTCACCCTCAGAAGGAATCACTTCACATGGGTAGGCGCTTTTAATGACATTTTGAACATGTTTAGAGGCTAAAAACATGTTTAAAACTTGCCCTGTTTAGCCCTGTTGGGTGCTAACTCTAGCAGGAGGATAACACGGTGTAGACAGCACCGATTGTTTTCATTTTTCTCTCTACTGACAGCACTCCAAACTTACAAACAACAGAGCTACGTGTTGGACTCTACCGGAATTCGACTTTAACGGTCACACCATTAATATAACACATGGCAACGTGATTGACGGAGTAAAATGAAGGTTCCCTGACGCTTAGCTAGCTAGCTTGTCAATTTAAACGCTACCACTAGCTAGCTAACTAATAACGGTAACTCAACACGTATTGGTTTATTTAACTAGCTATCGCAGAGTTCTCCGTTTACAGTAACTAATGACTTTTATTAAATTAACATTATCTTAAGTTATTCTCGTTTGCTATAACGTTAGGAACGTTACCTATCGTGCAGTACATCATGTGTCCACCATATATACCGTTAATATTAATCAATAGTCTATGGTCCACCACCTGCAAGTAACATCCATAGACAGTTAAAGGCTTGCACACCTTCGGTACTTAGCAACAAAGTACTCTTTCCTTTATACGGAACAGTATTTCCGGCGTAGAAGAAGACATTCAAGCAGTTGTACAACATAGCTACATACCGGTACGTTTTTAACGCGATTGATGAAGTGGACAACGCATTGCTTGCAAGTCAACTGAACTCCATCAACTTCGGTTTTTCTTTTGGTCTTTGCTATTAGCTAACCTACCTAGCCACTATGATTTGTGTCTGCTCGTAGTCGAAGCTAGCTACAGATGTGCGTATCTCAAGCTTGCTAACAGAAGCTAGCTTCAATAGCATGATCAGGTAATGTTGACTGTACTGTAAGGTTAGCAACAGTATGTAAGCTGGGGCAGATGTAGCTACAGTATATAGCTTAGTCTACTGTCAAATTCCACTGAGTTTAAGAGGAGAGAAAGATAACGTTACCTCAGGATTCAATGTTAACTAGCTAGCTACATGCTGTGCTCTTTAACTTGAATGTAATCCCTGAGCTGTAACGTTATGTAGCCTGTGTTTAGCTCACTTTACATTCATTCTCTAGCTAGCCCAGGCGCACTGACATTAGCTAATAATCCCCATATACCTAGCAACAGTCTTTTTCTACTGACTTTTGTCAAGTGGAAAAAGTCTCGTAGCTGATAAATGACTTCTGTATGAGCTTTTTAGTAACAACCCTTGTTTAATGGCTTTTCCACATTATTGAGCCCCTCAGTTTGAAAGTTATTTGTTGGATTATTTCTGTCTGCCAATATTTCCATCATTTGTTTTGTCATTATTGTTCAGCTATGAATGTAGGGCTCACGTACTTAACACGGGTTCGTCAACATTTAAAGAGCCAGCATGAGCATCCTGGATCAGAACCAGCGTCTCCATCCTAGTTGCCGTGACAAAACAACAGTCTCTAGTGATTCATCAGACACTTGTGAGCTTGCCAAGCAGCCTCTCCAAGGTCTAAAATTGGCATCGCATGCTGTGCTGGAGAAGGCGCAGGAGAGGGGCAGGTTGAAATGCTCAAAATGTGGAGGATCAAGGATGTTCTTCTGCTACACATGCTGCTCATTACTGGGTGTCAGCCTGCAAGAAATCCCCTTAATCACGGTCAGTAAGAGGTCATGACCTTCTTGATGTTCTTTTAAGAGAGGCCTTTAGCTACAGTATGGAGTTTCTGTAATAGTAGTATCCTAATGTTGTGGAAATGTTAAGTTCTTTCTTTAATGTGAGCTCTTTAAAATTTTGCACATGGTTTGGTTGAAATGGAACAAATTGTATGTCGTGCTCAGCTTCCTGTGAAGATAGACATCATCAAGCATCCCAATGAGACGGATGGCAAGAGCACTGCAATCCATGCCAAGATCCTCGCACCCAGTGACGTCACCATATACACTTACCCCTGCATACCTGACTATGAAAAGGACAAGGTTAGTTGTCTCCATGAATGAATGGAGTTTATTTACCACTCACATTTTTATAACACCTTTGCGTGTCACTGTGTAGCTGTACCCTCTATGGCTGTGATTGTTTTTATCAATCTGCCCGTTATTTTTCCCAGATTAATTGTTTGGTCTATAGAATCGAAAGGGACAACTCAACTGCCCGTAACATTTTTTTTTTTCAAAAGCCCAAGATAAAAAAAAAAAAAAGACATTACATCTTCAAATGTCTTATGTCCACCCAACAGTCCAAAAACCCAAAGATATTCAATTTACCATCACACAACACAAAGAAAGGCAGCAAATAATTAAAATGCTATTTCTTTTTATCCATCAACCAATCAACTAATTGTTTCTGCTCTAATGCTCTTTATTATCTTCATATTTCTGCTGCTTAATTTTCTTCTTTTACCTATTGGAAAAACTTTATTCCTTCATATACATTTTTTAATACTTGATTGAAACTATACTGTTACTAACCACTAAATTCACACTGTTATAGTAAAGTAAATTTCTATTTATGTGTATGATGTACTCCTGTATTGTAGTATAACTCAGTTTAGATTTTGATCCATACTGGATAAAACAAATTAAAAAGTGTGGAATTTGTAATACATTTAGAGGCTCCTGTCAGTTGCTGCATTTTCACATTTCACAAGTTTAAATTTCATAGAACTAGTTATATTTGGCAAAATCCAATACTGTAATTTGACTTGACATTCAGAATTACAGTGGCTTTACTGCACCAGCCTTGTCTGTTGATTGTATTTGACAGTTTCCAACTTTGATTTTTCTCCCTTCGTGCTTTCATCTGTTTTATTCAATTGAATGATTTCAACTTTATTTTGCTTCTACCAAAGTGTGTTTCTTTCAGTGCTTCCTTAATGTAGCAAATCACCACATTGTAGAAACACATTTTTTTAGTACTCTAGTCTTGGATTGTATGACGCTATTCTCTGAATCTGGATTGTTCCTTTGCTCTCTCCAGGTGGTGTTGGTGTTCCCTGGACCAGGGGCTGTCTCAGTTCAAGACATGATGCAGTGTTTGCGTGACATGACCGAAAGCAGGTCACATGGCTTCTCTGATGAACCCTGCATAAAGAGGCTGAAAAGTGAAGACGTTCAAGGCGCCACACACACCGCAGAGAACCCGGAGTCAGGGAACCCAGATGAAGCCAAGGGCTTGGAGTCAAGGGTGTATCCCCTACAGAGGGTGGTCTTCATTGACAGCACATGGAACCAGACCAACAAGATCAGCACAGATGAGAGACTGCAAGGTAATCATGAAAGATTGTATTTGTTCAGCTTTTCAAAGAGCTCTGACTGCTGGTAATTATTTGGGGCAAATTTACCATAATGTTGTTTAACATGATGTCACTCTGTGTTCGTGTGTCCCTTCTGACTGACATGTGTTCTCGTCCAGATTTGCTCCGGGTAGAACTGAAGATGAGGAAAACGTGTTTCTGGCGCCATCAGAAGGGCAAACCGGACACCTACCTAGCTACTATCGAGGCTATTTATTATTTCCTCACTGACTTCCACATGCATTGCCTTTCCCAGGAATACAAAGGAGAATATGATAACCTTCTGTTCTTCTATTCCTACCTGCACTCAGTTGTCAACAAAGCTAAGACTGCTGCTGGAAAATGCTGAGAAATGTTTTGTGGAAAACTGAAATCAGCTACAAGAGACTGTTGTGAGCTGTAGCTGAAGAGTAGATTTACATGCACGCTTTTGTAAGACCGGATTTTATTTTACGGCTGAGTGTCATTTATTTTGTAAGGAATACTATTTGTCAATGCAATAAAGGGTTTGCAGTTGCCAAACATGAATAAGGTGTGTTTTGATACATGAGTAAATACAAGGCATATAGCTCTGAAATAATCCCACAGTTGCAACAAACTGGATAATAGCAATGTAAAAAATAAATTAATTATGCTATTTTAAAATCAGATGGGAAATAGTCTTGGTCCATTCTCTTATTAAAATGTAAAATTATTCAGATTTAAATCAAAAAATAAATGCATGTTTGACATGTGCGAGACTTAAACAATACTCTTTCCACTTTGATCCATCCAAGTAACAGTGAGTGATTTTCCTATTTAAATCTTAAAATTAAATGTGCAAGAAAAATATTTTACAATGGGTTTAAATATTTTTATTTACAAATCAGTACACATTTCTGTTTGAGCTATTCATGTTCATCTTCCAAAAAAAAAAAAAAAATCAAATCTTGGGCATCTTTGTAATTGAACATTTGTTTAGGACCGCATAAATCTTTTCTCCAGCAATATATATATATCCTGAAAGCCAATAGTGGAAATGCAGTATCGGTCAGTGTGCCTCTGTACTAAAACTACTGTAGACGATGGTAAGCTAATAAGGAGTCACTAGTAGAAGGCCTCTCTGATCTTCGCTTGCAGGCCATCACACGTCTTCTTGGCATCTCCCAGCAACATTGATGTGTTGGGTTTGTAGAAAATGGGGTTATCTACTGCAGCGTAGCCCACGCCCAAGGTACGCTTCATCACTATCACCTGGAGTAAAGTTTAAATAAGTATGTGGTCAGTTTTAGTATCACATCTAAGTAGAGTGATGTGATGAGCAGCAATCAAAGGTAATTAAAAAAAAAAAAAAAACCTACCTGTTTGGACTTCCACACTTCCAGGACAGGCATGCCAGCAATTATAGAGTTAGGATCTTCTTGTGCTGCAGAATTCACTGTGTCGTTGGCTCCGATCACCAGTGTCAAGTCTGTCTCTGTGGGCCACAGACGTTTACGCATTTATACCAAAGACAGACGAACTGCTGGCAAAATGCTCTGCAATTGCCCTAACTAATGTCATTGGGTTCCCCAGCACCACACTTATCTCCCTCTGTCATAAACAGAACCATGTGTTTCAAGACTGCATGCCTGGTTGCTAAGAAAACAAGACCGTTGCCCTGATAACATCACATGTCTAAATATCAAGGCAACACAAGGCTGCTCAAAGCAGATGAGATTATTACACATAATTGATCTTGTATTATTATCATCCGGCACCTTCCTGCCAAAATGGCAACCATGTTCTCAGCTCTCTCTAGATTTTCTTTTTTTTTTTTTTTTTTTTTAAGAGTTTACCTGGGAAGTCCTCGTTGATCTCATCCATCTCCAGGACCACATCATAGGGAACACCAGCCTCAGCCAAAAGGACGTTCAGCTGGCCGGGCATACGACCGGCTACTGGATGGATACCAAACCTGTTGGAGGGGATGGATGTAAATTATTACTGTTCATCCACATTTATTGATTTACATTACAAACTCACAGTTCCCTGATCAATGATGCCCTGCTCTTAAAAATGCACAAGTCACTTTCTAAAGTTTAAAACACAAAAGCAAAAAAAGGCAGTGGTGGAAAATTTAGTAGATCTTTTACTTAAAGTACTGCTAGTACTTTTAAAAGTAGCAACATACCTATCATAGAAATATAACATTTTATTTCTATGGTCATAATACCTTGCTAGAAGTAAAAATCCTGCATTTAAAATCATACTTAAGTCAAAGTATTCTCAGCAATATGTAAATTATCAAAAGTAAAAGTTCTACGCAGGAAAATGACTAAATGAAATAAATTTGAAATAAATTTTTTTATTTAATGAATACTGACGTATTATCATGCAAGTAGCATTTTTATATTGTAGCTGGTGGAGATGAAGTTACTAACTTATTTATATATTGCTGGGTAGTTTGACCTATATGTTGACATGTTTATTATGTAAAGTCTAAATCTGAAAAGTAAACTATAGTAACTTGTCACATAAATGGAGTAAAAGTAAACTTTCTCGGAAATGTAGTAGAGTTAAAGTATAAAGTGGCATTAAAATTAGAATACTCAAGTCAAATCTGAGAAATGTACAGTACTAAAAAGGTACTTTTGTTGTTCTTTTCTTTAAGTCAGTACTTTGTAGTATACTTTAAAAATAAAAAGTACTTTCCCACTTTGCTAACGGCAGATGATGCAAATAGTTCTCACATATCAGGTTTTGGTAAGGACTTGCTTTTTTGGTTAGAGGGCCTAATTTTAAATTATATATTTTTTTATAAAAAATGAGATGAACAGCATGATGGCTGATATTCACCAGTCTATATCCTTGACGTTCCAATTCCGGGATTGCTCAGTTGCTGCCGGAAAATCCGCCAGATTTCACTCATTTAGACCAGATATCTGTTGCCATGGGCTTCCTTTGTGTTGGCATTTTAAACTCTGGTGGATTTATGAGCACTATGGTTAACTGCTCCTTAGATCTCTGCAGGGTAAATCCAGACAGATATCTGTCCAATCGGAGTTTTCTGTTATGACTAAAACAACTTTTAAAAATGTTCCACCAAAACAAGTTCCTTCCGAGCCTATTTTGCAGCGCCACTGTGGCTTTTCTCCGGTGCTTAGCACCACCCAAGACAACTGTGATTGGTTTAAAGAAATGCCAATAAACCAGAGCATCTCTCCCCCCCTCCTCCAGTGCACTTAGGAGGAGGGTCTGGCAAAGCAAGGCTAACATTCACCTGACAGTCTTGCCTTGTTCCTTCAGCATCTTCACCATGTCTGCAATCGGGTACTGGGCTTTTGCTGCACACAGACCCCAACCTATGAACAAAAACATACGGGGAATAAACATGCAATAGCCTTAAAAAATGCATTTTAATCTTGAATCATCTTTGTTTTACTAGCATCTAGAAATGCAATATATAATGTCTGGAGTCTATTATCCAATAGCATTTCCTATTCTGGTTTTGTGTTTTGTTAATGGCCATGTTGGAAGAAATGAAATAAATTTGACAGTTACTGTTCATTTTTAAATGAAAGCACAGCAATCCAGCAGGGGTTTTGACAACAATAACACCAGTGATTCCTCTACCCTTCATTCTTTCTTTTGTCCTCATCAACCACAAGTCTCCTCTCTGTATTAAATCATTGGTCTGAGGGACATTTTTCTTCAGAAACCTTTCAAATGTGTGGTTTGCATTTGGGTCCCCTGCGTGCAAAGAACTTTCTCTGTATCTGCCTAACCCCTATTTAACTCTGGTGGTCAGGTGTCTTGTAGAGTTCAGCATTACCCCTAATGGAGTTTTTTTAAAGCTAGTCGCCATTAACCCGTATCTTTTAATTCCCCAGACAACTAAGCCTTCTGTTTCCTCACTGCCGTGCTTTGTCGTTGACAGCACATGGAGAAAATCTTGGGTCTGGACTCAATTGCTCTTATGACTTTTCACTGTTTCTCTAATCTAACCAGCATGTGGGACCACACAGCTGTCCTCGGGTTGGTTTGGAGCCACTTGAAAACAAGAGCTATCCAAGTTATTCAGAGTGGCTCCTCTTGCTCGGGCCACTCAGCAACTACTCAGTTGTCAGACAAATCTAGCTTTTTCTTTGGATTAAAAATCAGGATGTGGGGACAGTCTCACACAAAAAAATAAATCCATCATCCTTTACTCTGCTGCTTTTCCAGAGCTGCTATGAATCCCCATTTTGGAAGAGCGCTCAAGCTCTACCTTTTTTGTAAGGTGAAGTTAAATCAGACGAGAGGAACATTTTTCCCAAAGGCTATGGTCTTCTTCAGCAGTGTCTCCACTTTCTACTGGGGGAAAAGCTTTTGCTACGGTCCTATATGAATGCATGGTGTAAAAGGACTTTAGCTGACTAAAATGACAAAAAGTATGACATTTGAATGTTTTGGTTTTAATCAAAATCAAAACTAGCCTAACTTGCCTTTTCTCAAGCCATACACACAACTGTGCAGTCTTTTCGACCATGAGCTATTCTAAATAACGCTGTTTCAAACATTCTCTTGATTTTTAACATTTCCCCCGTTCTGACAGTTTTGTTTGTTTTTAAGACTTTTTCGGGCTTTTCAGCTTGGTAAGAAAGGGGAAAGACATGCAGGAAATCGTCACAGGTCGAATTCGAACCCTGTACCTCTGCGTTGAAGTACGAACCTCTATGTATATGTGTGCCTGCTCTACCCACTGAGCCAATTCAGCCACCGTTTTGACAGTTTTTTAAAAAACAAAAATTGAATATTAAATTAAACCTCTGTCATTTTGTTTCCTGTTTTGTAACCTGATCCCATACAGCAATGATCAGCAACATCATGCATCTAGAACTATGTAACTTTTTTTTTTTTTTTTTTTATAATTAAAATCGTTTTTGATTGACTTTTTTTAACCGACCTACGGCAGGTGAAGCAATATGGTAATTTTGGCCACTAAATAAAAAATACCCAGTGGAATTACAAAAGTCTTGTGTTGCACGTAGTGTGTACCTGGTGTGATGATGATGCTGTTGGCTTCTTTGATTATGTCAATGGTCTGGTCCAGATTGACCTCACTGTGAGTGCCAACAATCTCCATGGGTTTACCGCCCGCTGTGGAGGTGGTGCCGTACCCACCCAGGATCACATTGGGCAGGGAGCGGTTCATAGCCTTGGAAGAGAAGGGGACACAGGCTCAGGTCATTGTGCTGAGTACACTGTACAAGATCACCCATGTGGCTGGATATTAATGCATGTGTCTACTTACCACACACATGATGTAGGAGAGGATGGCACCAGAGGAGCCAATCAGAGCTCCGACAATCGTCATCAGATTGTTATCTAGTAAGAAGCCTTCAGCACAGAGCGCCCATCCAGAGTAGCTGTTCAACACGGTGATAACCACAGGCATGTCAGCGCCCCCGATGGCTGCTGTCAGGGTTACACCCTGTGGGGAGGTTGAATTAGAAATTAAAGAAAACATATGAGCCACTTAAACTAACTAAACCCCAGTTTCTGCCTAATCTGTAGCAACGACAGGTAGTTTAAAATGAGTATCATCGCTAATAATGAAGTTTCTAA
Organism: Percina caprodes; assembly: GCA_013375575.1. Classification (NCBI taxonomy): domain Eukaryota; kingdom Metazoa; phylum Chordata; class Actinopteri; order Perciformes; family Percidae; genus Percina; species Percina caprodes. The sequence goes on from JABXJD010001626.1 coordinate 50,470, forward strand.
AGTGTTTAACCAATATCACATTTTACTTACTGGGTACACAGAGTACAAGTCACTGACGTGACAAGGTACCAACTTTTGCTCTGAGTAAAAATGTAATCCATGTTTGATATTAAAAAGAGTAATCGGCATTCTAGCACAATCCAAATCCATTTTTATTATGAAATATTATAAAATATAAAAATTGCAAATTTGACATCCTCCAGTTATTTTTAATATGTTTTTTGCTTCACTTTTTCTCAGCTTAGTGAACTGATGGAACTCACCATAATAGTGGAAAGCCCAGACACTCCTATTAAACACCCCATGCCAGTATCATAGCTGGAACTGAGCATAAAGGGCACCATGCCTCCCATTGACGCTGCCATCAGACCGGCGTTCAACATGTGTCGTCCTGGCAAATGCAGGGGGGCGGAGTTCAGGATGCCTACAACCAGAAACATTTCCAACAAATATTCAGAGAAGCCAAAAATGACTGTCACTTATTTTGTAAGGCTGAAGGGGAATACTTTTACAAGATAAAACATGTAAACACACTTTTCTCTTAAGCAGTGGCATGTGTCTTTGAACTCTGAGGCCTCTAATCAGCCGTCTAAGAGTCTGTCCCATCCACAAATCAGACAGCCGTCCTTCACCAACCAAAGCCATGCAGCCAGTACCCATTACAAATTGCCAGAAAGCTTCTCATGTGTTCCTCTTGATCAGTCAAATGGCAATGTAAATTAGTAACTGCTGACACATGCAAACAATCCCTCCCTCCCCCCCCAGTCCAGCCCTGGATTTACCAGAAGATCTTTGGCTTTAACTAGATGAAAGAGACAATCAGCACCAGAGGACGCAAAGCTCAGTGTGTTTACATAGATATTAGTGTGTCTGTGTCAAATGGAGAACAATGATCAGACTTGTAAAGGGAACATTCTACAGAATTTAAAACATGTCACACTCAAAATATGTGTATGTACTTATATACTGTTCATGTTTCAAATATGAAAGTTACATCTATTACCTTGAAGCTTGCCGTAGGCCACCAGTGAGCCACTGAAGGTGACGCCTCCGATGTAGGTGCCCAGATACGCCACAGTCTTGAGTACACTGGCGGCTGGGTGAGTGTCCAGGTGGGGGTACTCAATCATGAACTCGGCAACACAGGTGAAAACAGCTGCCAGCCCCACAAGGCTGTGGAAGGCGGCCACAAGCTGTGGCAAGTCTGAGATTTCAATACGCTTGGCAAGGGTCAGACCTGAGATAAGAACATCCGACAAACAGCTTTGAGTAAATCTCTGGGAGTTACTAGTTTGTCTAGGCTAAGTCAAGCACCATGCGCCACACTTTTCATGCACATTAGAGTGAAAATATTACATTTTTAAAAAGCAAAAACGGTTAAAAGGCTTTCAGTAACTTTAATCTTAACAAACAGGGCCTGGTCTAATCTAATGAGTCCTAAGTTAAGTATTTAAGTGCGTTTCCTCAAAAACATTGGGTCCCTAATTTATCATTGCGCAAACCCTCATGTTCTGCTGCCTGCGTGTGTGTGTGTATGTTGATTAAAATGTAATTTATCAATTTATCATCCTGCTTTCTTAGATTACTATTAACATGTACAACAATCACACATGACGACGAAATCCACTCATCTCTGTATCCGGACAGGATGATTGATGTTCTGTTATGAATTACCACAATATTCACACTCTTCAAAGACCGGAGGAGTTGCATACAAAGTTAATAACATGTAACTCATTCATGATGGTCTTGTAGTTTTCTAAACAAACTGTTGGACTTCAAAAGGAGACATGCCCAAGCTTTATTATTTTTGTTTCTTTTTAAAATGGAGACTGAACCCCTTCCTGGTTGGTTGTGAGTCTCCTTGCCATGATACAGAACAGAATGCCTTCTATGGGCTTTAGATAGTGAACAACAACAAGATCTGTTCTGAAACTTAATCAGGCAGTGATGATGATAATCAGTGCCAGAGTCGATCATGATATGTATCTCAATTGTAGCTCTTCTAAAAAGCAGGAAGCTACCTACCCAGGGTTCCCCCAGTGGCCATGGCCAGAGACATCTGAGACAGCAGCTCTGGTGAGGGTTTGAGGGCACCGAGCGTGGCAGCGATGCCCCCTGCCACTCCCATCATGCCCAGCGTGTTTCCCAAGCGGCTGGTTCCCTGAGCAGAGAGGCCTGCCAGCGCCCCGACACAACACAAACCTGAACCCAAGTACATCATCTGAGGTAAAAAAGCACAACACTAGTCAGACTTAAATGAATGAATGAATGAATAAAAGCTTAATTAAAATAAAATACTGTTAATGTAAGTGGATCAAATATATTTAGGTCATGGACTAATGGTCTCACAAAAGAAGTTAAAGGCATCACTCTGGGGAATTTTGACGGACATTTTTTTTTTTTTTTAAAGATTTTTTAGGGCAGCTGAAGACATGGGGAGAAAGAGAGAGGGGAAATGACCTGTAGCAAAGGGCAGCAGGTGGGAGTCGAACCTGCTGCCGCTGCGTTGGAGTAAACCTCTATATATGGGCGCCTGCTCTAAGAGATGAGCTACCCAGTCGCCTGTGATGGACATTTTCAAGTATTCTGACATTTTATAGTTTTAAAGACATTGCCACCCTGGCGTATCAATTCAATTATCATACAAAAACACAACCAGTCATCTTGAGTAGCACATACCACATTCACTGACAAGCTACTTAATACTGGTTACATAAAAACAAGTTACTTGTTTATATTTTAATAAGAACAAATGTGAGTGGAATAAAGACATATTTATCCTGTGACCTGCTCAATGTTGTACCCAGCAGCCACTGAGGCTCCATATCCCCCAACAAAGGTAACCCCAGGGAGCAAGTACAAGTAGTTGTACTCAGGAGGGTCAGTGGGACGCTTGAACATGTCCAACATCCTCTGGGTGATCAGGAAACCACCTGTATTCACAGAAAAAGAAAGAAAACACATTTCCAGAAGAAACCCCATTTTTCATTTGATTGGGCGGGGGAAATCTTGTTCTCTCTTGTTAATTATTGTGTTTGGGTGTTGAACATCAAACCGGCAATGTTGATGGAGGAAACAAAGGCAGCAGCAAGAGCAAGACCCTCAGGAAGGGTGGAGGGTGTGAGACCTCCACCCATCAGCACCAGACCTCCAACTGCTGTCAGACCTGTTGTAGATGACAGACGGAACATACGGGAGGAAAAAGATTTAAAAAAAAAAAAAAAAAAAACCTATACCATGTTTCTAAATTTGACCACCATCTTATATTGACTTCTTACCTGAGATGGCGTTGGTGACAGACATGAGGGGTGAGTGCAGAGCGGGGGTCACGCCCCACAGTGTGGTATCCCACAATCCCAGCCAAGCCAAAGGTGGTGACCATCTGAGTGAAGGCTGCGTTGGGGGAGATGATTCCCAGAGCCAGACAGCTGGACACACCTACAGAGAGAGCAGTGTTGCTTGTGTACAGTTCTTTCCATATTGATGTAGTGATGTTTTTCAGTCTCTTTTTTTTTTTTAAAGATTATTTTTGGGTCATTTTAGGCCTTTATTTGACAGGACAGATGAAAACATGAAAGGGGAGAGAGAGGGGGAATGACATGCAGCAAAGGGCCACAGGCCGGAGTCAAACCTGCACCTACTGCGTCAAGTAGTAAACCTAAGCTATCTGGGTGCCCTGTTTTTTTAACCAATAAAGCAATGGAATAATTGAACAGGCAAAAACACAAACACTTTTATGTACATAACAGATTATGCATGTATGATGATTCATAGTTTCTCCTGAACTTGTATGCCACTTTACCAAAACTGTATTCCCCACTGTGCTTCATTATTAGGAGTGTCTACGTTCAAAAGGTGGAAAAAAGGCAACAAATGTCCAAATATGTTCAGATATTGTTTGGAACTACGACTGCAATGAACAATTCTCTTCATTATCAATTAATGTGCAGATTTCTCTTTTCATTAATCAATTCATTTTTTTGGTCAATAAAACATCGGAAAACCTTTTCTATCACCTAATTGTTTGAGTTCTGTTATTAACTGCTTCATATTGTACAACCAAAATGTAACGCTTTTTAACAAGCAATTGCTGAGCAATTTAGGCCAAACACGCTACATAAGTCAGTATACCGCTATCCAGTTAATTTTGTTTTTTCTAAAGTAGAGAAGGGTCTTTTTTCAGAATTGGAAGAACAACCTCTTTCCAAATCCTTGTAAAATAACTTTATTGCATGCGAAATTGAGCCAAATGTCTAATAGTTTTTTCTGTATGCATCTGTGTATTCATATCCGACCTGCAGTGTAGACGCTAGCAGAGGTCAGGGTGCGTTTAAAGGAGAGATCACCGCCTTTTTCTCAGCCTCCAAATCTGCCACTGTTTTCTGTTTCACTGGGGCTGGGGGGGCCGTTTTTGGAAGAGGGGACGGGAAAATGTTCTTGCCCTCCTGGACACATTAGAAAACACACAAGAGGACTAGTGTGAGAACACAGAGGACATCCACAGATTTTTGCGTGAGAAACAGACATCAAGACTTTGAGTCTTGCATTGTGGGAGATCTTGGCTCCATGGTGGAAGCACTCAAAACACAAACTCATGGACCACATAGGAGATTACACTGAACAAACAGCAATCACGAACCAGTTACTAGTGGTTTTTAAAAGATAAATTCTCTTTTTAAGGGGCCCGAATAATGCTTAGTTTAACAAGGGGTAACCTGATATGTCCTGTTGAGGTTGCATGCCTTCTCTGCCATAAACAATGTGTCGCAGCCAAAATTCCTGGAAAAGTATATTTTGAAATGTTCATAACATTCTTACTTGGATCCAACATGAGCTATTCCCAGCTGGGATTTGTTTGGCACAGTATCTTAGCATGACAGGATCTGATGTGCCAAGAGGGAAGGAGGGATGCCAGCGAAGACGGAGACTGCCAGTGGACAGTTACAAGAAATAGAAACCCACCTTCATAACAAGAGTCCCACGGATGACATGGTCAATTGTTCCATAGTCAAATTCATCTTTGGGCTCATAGTGGAAGTATTCCTTGTCTGGGCTTATGGCCTTTAGCAGCTTCAGTATGTTGTTCGAATACAGAGTGCTGGCCTGGATGGCCATGCGGCTGGGCAGGTCTGTGTAGCCAATGTGTGTTACTCCTAGTAAATAAAAAGAAAGTAGTTGGTTAATTTTACACAGGGGTGAACAAAACATAAAAACAGGGTTCTTTCAGATTTCTTTTGTTCTTTATCAAAGTCTGCTGGCTACGCAGCAACCTCACCTTGTGAACGTGCAGCTCCCCAGGCCTGGTGGTCTCGATGTTGCCCCCTGCCTCTGCAGCCAGATCCACCACCACAGAGCCGTCCTTCATCGACTCCACAAACTCCTTCTTGATCAGAATGGGAGCCCGCTTCCCTGCATGGGAACAGGAAACACAGGACAGATGTGATGCATCTAATGTTCATTATATCATGAAACTTAAGAAACAGGAAAGTCAGAAGATAGTGGATCCACATTTCTATTTTTGGCCAAAAGGGGGCCGAAAAACATCTAAACAAGCTTGTCGAGTTGCTATTGTAAATGTTTTAGAAGTTAATTGCCTACTTACACAATCAACAGACACACAGCATTTGCATCTATTTGAAGTTATGTATCTGGCCACCTGACATTGTTAGTTCAAATATTTATTTAGCCTTCTTTCAGCTTTGTTTTAATCTCCACCAACGTCTAAGAAAAATGTCTGGATCTTTACCTGCTAAATCAACTTTGTATGTTCCCCACAGGTTTTTGTTAGCTGGAAACAGCTGCCAACAAGGATTGATGTGAACAGCTGGTTCTCTACTATAAAAGTATATTTCCAGGCTGCTAACACAAAAGGTCTTGTACAGCTCGGTAGTAGTTCTCAGTGGATTCATCCCACTGGTTCAATGATCAACAACTATTGATTAATGCGGCTTTAAACAACAAAAGATAGAAGACTAGAGACAGAAGGTACCAGTGCGACTGACCTGGAATCAGGGCAGTGCTGATGAGAATGTCCACCTCTTTACACTGCCTGGCGAAAAGGGCCATCTCAGCTTCAATGAACTCCTTAGACATCTCTTTGGCATAACCTCCGACTCCATCGCCAGACTCTTTGATGTCTACCTCTAAAGGCTCTGCCCCAAATGATTTGAACTGCTCCAGGGCTGCTGGCCTGATAGCCAAGAAACAGTCAGGTTATTGTCAATGTCATGATCATCACAACCACCATCACTCTGCAGTCTGAGAAATAGTGTTCCATTTTATACCTTGTGTCAAACCCTCTGACTATGGCTCCCATCGACTTGGCTGCACCTGCTGCTGCCAAGCCAGCTACTCCACCTCCAATAACCAGGACCTTAGTGCAACAGAAGCATTATTGTACAAAGTGGGGACCTTTGAGGTCAATTGAAGAAAAAAAAAAAAGAAAGAATGTGGGTTGACAATCATATTGACTTGTATAATATGTATACAGTTACCTTAGCTGGGGGTACTTTTCCTGCAGCTGTGATCTGACCAGTAAAGAACCTGCCAAAGTGGTTAGAAGCCAAAACCACAGCCTTGTACCTACAAAACAAACATTCAAATTACAACTAGACATTCCAAACAGCTGCAAACATATGAATCTGCACATAAATGTATATTTTTCTTTACCCAGCAATGTTAGCCATGGAGCTGAGTGCATCGTAGCCCTGTGCGATGGTGACTCTGGGCACCTGGTCCATGGCCAGCACATTGCTCCGCCTCTCTGACAGCTTCTCCATCAGCTCTGGGTTCTGGGCTGGATAGATGAAGCTCACCAAGGTGGAGTTAGGCTTCAGGAGGTCTGCCTCGCTCAAACTGGGGGCTCGAACCTACAGCAGAAAAGGGATGTTAGAGGAGTAGAAATTCAGTATTATCTAGACTCAAACAAACTATACACAGAACTGTCTTATTAGAATTAAATAGCAGATGTGTACCTTAAGGACCAAGTCTGAGCCAAGGGCTCCATTGACATCAGTGATGGTGGCTCCAGCATCTTTGTATTGCTGATCAGAGAACTTGGATTCCTCTCCAGCGCCACGCTCCACCTGCACGTTAAAGCCCTGTTTGACCAGTGCCTCCACCCCCGCAGGAGACAGCGCAACACGGCGCTCATTCTGTACTGTCTCCTTAGGAACCCCAACCACCAGGTCCTTGTAGAGAACACCTGAGCACACAAACCAGCTGATAGTTGAACATAAACAACTCTATGAAATGCATCAAAAGCTCTTTCCTAAAAACTAAAATAACCATCAGAAATACAAAAAGCTACACCACTTTATAATAAAATATAGGAGAGCTTTTGTTTCTTTATGTTTTTGTACAACTACACAGCACAGTTTGCATGTACAGCCGAGATTGTGTTGCTGGAAACTGTGTCAGGTTACACATTTCTCTCCATACTTGGCATGGTGACCTCGCCTCCATTATTAGCAGGTGATTGGCTCGGAGCCAGCACAAGCAGAGAGGCCTACACTCCCACACAAAAAATCTCAATATTCAAACTTAAAAGCACTCAGTAACTCACAGAACTCTCACAAACATTTGTTTACATGTGCCCCGCGAACAGACTCCATAAACAAATGTCTGAACATAATCTGCCAGACTGCTGTTACACTTTAACATTTCACCTTTAACTGACCTCTCATATGTTCTCACATGTTAGCAGCAGCTCCTACAGCCTGCTTCACTACAGTTCTCCCTATTTTGGGAATATCTCTAGCAACCTGCTGCAAACAGCTGATCTGTGGAGTTTTCCATTCTTCTGGCCAGTGGAAAAGTGTCCTTGAATAAACTCTCAATCCTCAACTCAGAAGCAGAGGAAATCCAAACCAAAAGAAAGCATGCAGGCAAAGGCTCTATGAAAGACATTGTAAGGTTAAGCAGAGAGACTTTAATAGAGCTGTACATTTCCTACCTCTAGAGGCCTTTTGGTCCCATAACACAGGGAAAGTCCTGAAATGCCTTCTTCCAGGTATCCTCTGGTGGACCCCTCGCTGGAACAAAACAACAGAAGAGCTGGAGATGCAGCGCAGGAGGGTCGACATGGCCACTCAGTGTCCTCTCTGGCTCTTGAATATGAACACAAACAAGCAGAGGTAGGTGGTAAATTATCACTACTTCTGCACCTGCTGTCCAATAACAAAGCACATTATAATCCCCCCTTTACAAGTAGGTCCTGAGCCCTCCTAGTCACACACTCAGGGTGCCTGTGCTGCGAGGCCTACAGACAGCAAAGTGACATTTCAGCTCTGCTGGACATGAGAGAGACACACACACGCGCAGGGCCCAGGGTTGATTACACACTCCGGGCTTGTTCGCGAGATCTGGAATAATGACGGCACAGGGGGAGGGAGACTGTGCCAAGTCTGGCCTGGTTGCTGGGAGCTTTTTGATACAGTCTATGTGAGCAGGACAGAGAAATCCGATCAAATGTTGTTTGGCTAGAGGGGACAGCTCAGGACTCAGACACACATCGCTGTAAAAAGGTGTTAAATACTGGTCTCTTAAACATAATTTCATCACCAAAAAACAAATACAAGTGTGGCAACTTCTGCTCTGCTTGGTGTTTTGATGTCAACTCTTTTCTCCTTGATTTACATATGAGTTGTAGCTCCTACCGTAGGCTACTATGGTTGTAAGGAGCGTCGTTTGTGTTAAAGTTTCGCTGATGATGATTGGTGATGATTAATCCAAGTAAAATCGGAATATTTTTACATCTGAACCGAACTTGTTAAGACAAATATATTTGCCATTTTATCCATTCATTCATTCATTCACTCACTCACTGAATCACACACTCAATCATGTCTTCAGTCTCCACTTTTACTAATTCATTAACACATTGCAGTATTTGTTGATTGCGTTATTATTGTACATCTGAACCGAACTTAACTTAATACAAATATATTTGCTACATTCATTCATTCACTCACTGAATCCCAGCCAATCATGTCTTCAGTCTCCACTTTTAGGCTACTAATTCATTAACACATTGCAGGATTTGTTGATTGCGTTATTATTGTCAGACTTGCCTTTCAGATTCCCAGAAAGAGCAGGTTTATGATTGAAACTACTCTCAGCAGCAGGGTCACCTGTGAGACGTCCTACCCTTCCCTCGTCTGCTTGCAGGAGCAGACCGACAAACGACCTTCCGCAGTTTAGAAATCGCTGCCACACTATTTATATATAAATAGAAAGTCATGTGGCTTCACTCATGAACCACCCCTGAAGCAGATAAACTCGCAGCCAGACGCCCTGCGAATTAAAGGATGGATTAACATGTTTATCACAAATAGTTCCTGGTAAATTTATTTTCAAAAAGGTACACACACGCGGTCTCGCGATACTCCCTTTCTCTTCCTATGCAGCTCTAAAACAAAAAGAATTATATTAAAGTTACACACACGCACACACACACACACATAATTGGGGTTATCTACTAGATATGTTTGTTTACTTTCGTTACAATTACCGCATTTTATTTTCTGTACGCAGGGTGACGCCAGAGAGCGCCAGACACAAGAAAGGTGTAAATGTAACTTAATTGTTGGACGACCATGACTATTTCATAGTTTGTGTTGCAAACTATTGGAATATATTTTATATTATTTACATTTATAGGCCTATTAAATATGTATACTAACAATAATAATAATAATTATAATAATAATAGTATTTTTAATCAATTTAATCACAATACTAAATTATCATTATTATTATTATTATTATTATTAATATTATTAATATTATTGGTAGTAGTAGTAGTCTTATCACTATAATAATAAAATAATTAGTATTGTTACTATTATTATTATTATTATTATTATTATTATTATTATTATTATTATTATTATACTAGCGGGATCATTCACCTTTTGGCATGCATGTATTTATTATATAATCGATAATTAATTTGATTATTTAGTAATTATTTATATTTATTTAGGTAGTAGAGGAAATTATAAAACCAAACAGACAAAATAAAACCTTTATTTAAGCTACAAAAGAATTCAGGTTTTCCAAATTCTCGTCTTGTGTGAAAGTTTAACTACTGTAGGCTATTAATTAAAAATTATTTAATTATTTAAATGTACCATACTCATGTTGTTGCTTATTAGGCTGTACAGTATAATGTGGTGAATTCTATGTATTTCAGTAGAAATAATTCCACATTCTGGACTTGCAGAATTAAGTTGTACATTATCATATATAGACAATAAGTATATTGTAAAAAGAAAAAATCTTTAAACCTATTACAACCGTAAAAAAAGTATAATAACGGTATTACGGATCAGATCATATCCTTTGACTTTTAAGATAATACCAGATATGATTTATTTCGGTGTAAATTCATATACATTTGCAAAACGTCTCGGATAGACATGTGTCACTGCCCGATGTGAGGCCGTGAGTGCAGATTTGAGTCGCGCATGCGTCACTTTGCGACGCGTGAAGCTGTGAGTTGCGCATGCGCCACTTTGCGACAAGTAGCATACAAGATGCAAACGAGAGGGTACTGTAATGTCAATTCAGTAAAAATTGACCTACTTAACGAAGTTTGTTCACTGCTGGCTACAAGTTAGCAATCAAACAAAACAAAGGCTGTCAGTTGAATGGCGTTTTGAGCTAACGTTAGCAATCAAACCATTATAAATAGCTAAAACGTTTTTGAAAGGATTTCCATCTGTTATCCTTCTGTTATTGTTTGTAATGAGAAAAGTTTACTATTTCGTGGATTTCACAAATTTCCGTTTGACAGTTACGTCAGTTACGTCGTTTATCTGAGCATGCGCAACTAACATCTGCACTCGGCTCACGTTGGGGAGTGACAGACTGTAAACGATCTAGCACAGGGAAACGTTTTGGTTGGCCTTCTTTCTTTAACGCCGCATGGATGTTGTAAACAAGTACTCGGCCAGCCAAACCCACGTTTTGGCCACCATTCACTAGTTTCACCCATTGTCTGGTATGTAACTGCCTCACAGTTTGTGTTAAAAAAAAAAAGTATTTATCGCAGCTAAGAATTGTAAGCAGTTAACTCTAATAGCATACACGTTAGCCTAGCTAGTTAAAGTTTACACTGCAGCTACAGTAGGTAACGTTAGCTTAACTCCTTCTGCATCGTTATTTTCTGCCTTTATTTGTCTGTCGCTGTTAGCTGATGGACAATAATGTCTCTGAGGCTGCTGTCAGTGGATCCATCAGACCGGGGCTCTCAGAGATGCAGGCTGGGTCCAGGCTTGATGTCTGCGCTTGGTCTGAGTCTGGGCTCCCCACTGTTGGTGTCTGTTCCCGGGGGGAGCTGCCTGTGCACCGCCTGGCCTCGACCTGACCTGGCAGAGGGTTTCCTGCAAATGGACCTGAAATGTTCCTCTCCAAGCTTGATCTCCCACCCACCCACACATCTCAATTTGGACCCTGACCAGCTGACACCTTTGCCCTGTCCCAAACTGAAAGCTGTAAAGATAACTGTGGTGGTCCAGAGTGTTGATTTTAAGAAACATACACCTCTTCGACTTGTTCATGAGCTAGTGAAGGACATGCTTAAAGGTGTGTATGTCCACAAGAAGAATGTGATAAACCTGGAGGATTTTGATACGGAGATTAAATATGTTATTATTGAAAGCATCAATCTGGATTCTGCCAATGCTGGATTCATCACCTCAAAAACTGGTGTGGAGATAGCTGCCATCCAGACAGTCCGACATTACATGAGTCAGCTGCAGGACCTGCACACGGTCCCACTCGGGGGACTGGAGGAGGTCAGCATATGTTCACTGTAATGACATTATTGCTATTCATCCAGAGTGTGTATTTCCACTATGTGACACCTAATTTTGATTTTTTTACCTTATGGTAGGTGAGCTCCTCCCTGAGAGAAATACTGCAGCTGCCCCTGCTTTATCCAAGCACCCTAAGCTCTCTGGGTGTGTCATGTCCCAGAGGTGTGCTCCTGGTGGGGCCGCCAGGTGTGGGCAAGACCCTGCTGGTCCGCAGTGTGGTGGGGGAGGTGGGAGCCAGCCTGGTGGTAGTTAGAGGGCCAGAGGTAAAAAATAATAATAACTATTATATTTTAATGTGCAATTGTATTCTGTAAAGCCAATGTGTATTATGATAAATTGTCTGAATCCAATATTGATATAAAACCTTTCCCTTTTTTTTTTCAAGTCTTTTAAAATGACTAAAAAGTCATGTTCTTTTAATAATAACATGCCTTATATTTCTTTGCATTATATGCTTCAAGGAGTTGTATGGTTGGATAGATTGAGATTGCTTAAAATAAATGTTATTATTATTATATTGTGATTGATTATTTCAGGTGGTGGGCTCACGGCCGGGTGAGAGTGAGGAAAAGTTGCGTGCTGTGTTTGAGCGGGCTCGATCTGCAGCTGAAGAGGGTCCCTGTGTGCTGTTCTTAGATGAATTAGACTCTCTGTGTCCAAAGAGAACCGGCTCGACGGCGCCAGAGAACCGCCTGGTTGCTCAGCTCCTCACACTTATGGACGGGATGAATCGGTCAGATCGCTTCCTCATCGTCGGAGCCACCAACCGGCCCGACAGCTTAGACCCAGCACTGCGCAGGCCTGGAAGATTTGACAGAGAGGTGTGGTTGAAAATAGCCATGTATTATGAAAACCATAATACAAAATGAAAATGCGTCTATAAGGCTCTGAATTTTGACATCTTTCCTTCAGGTTTTTATTGGCGCTCCCACCCTGCAGCAGAGAAAAGCCATCTTGTCTGTTCTGTGTGCGAGGATGCCAGTGTGTCCCACTGTGGACATGGCAGAGCTTGCACAGAGAACCACAGGCTATGTAGGGGCCGATCTCAGTGCCCTGTGCAGAGAGGCTGCCATGCAAGCTATACGGGAAAACTCAAAGGTAAGCAATCAAACAATGTATCACATAGAAATAAGAAACTAGTGTTTTATAAATTCTAGGGAAACATTGCAGCTCCCTTCAGAGCAATAATTACTTATATAATTATATATATTATTAATGAATTAAATATATAATAACAATTTGGCATATCTAAACAAAAACAACACACTTTAAGATCTTAGCTAATGTTAGCAATTAATTGCGGTTAAACAAAGAAATGGCGACTATGTCAAAAAAAAGTTAGTTAATTAATTAGTTATTGGCTGTACAGCTATAAAAGAGTATTATGGTGGTTATTCAGCAACCCAATATGTGTGTATGTATTTTTAAAGTAGTGTTTGAGTTGTGGCACAGTCAAAACTGTTTGGGCTGTGTGTTGTGCTGTATAGGTTGACCAGGCATTCCTTTGAAAAAACAGAATGGGGAAAAAAAAGATGCACCTGCATTCATGCTACATTGCATGTATGGACACGGGTACCTAATAAACTTAAAATGTGGCTTGCACAGTCATAACATGCAGTGACTCATTGGAAATTTGTATTAATACTAAGTGGATTATCCTGATGAAATAAAGTAAATCAAATAGAGCTGAAATTTGAGATGTAAAAACTGATTCCATTCAGTGTTGAAGATTTATGAATGTTTTTTTTCTTGTGGTCTTATTATTGTCTGCAGAGTTTAGGAGAGCAAGTGTTAGGGATGAAGCACTTCCAGGAGGCCCTGAAGGCGGTGCGTCCATCCTGCCTGCGGAGCAGCCTGGGCAGGACGGAGCTCGCTTCAATGTCATGGGAACAGATAGGAGGCCTGGAGGAGGTCAAACTCAAACTAAGACAGGTAAATGAGCGGCAGTGCTTGAATTATACTACATAAAATACATAGACTTGTCATCTGAGCATGTCAATCTGGAATTAAGTACTCAGTCAATCAATCTGTCCTTTTTTTGTGTCTAAACATCAGAGTATTGAGTGGCCGATGTTATACCCAGAGGCGTTTGTTCGTCTGGGTCTGTGTCGGCCCCGTGGCGTGCTGCTCTACGGGCCCCCAGGATGTGCAAAGACAACGCTTGTCAAGGCAGCGGCCAGCTCATCTCACTGTGCCTTCCTATCTGTTGGTGGTGCTGACCTGTACTCTCCGTATGTTGGAGACTCAGAGAAGGCTTTAGCGCAGGTACTTTATTTTTTCACAGTCTATAATAGCACCTGGGGATGGCTGCTGTGTTTGTGTCCTCCTGTAAACATCTGCACCTGTCTGTCCACATGCAGCTGTTTCGCCAGGCCCGGGCCTGTGCTCCCTGTATCCTGTTCCTTGATGAGATTGACTCTCTGATTGGCTCGCGGTCAAACAGTCAGACACCGAACAGCGTACAGACACGCCTCCTGTCTGTGCTGCTTAATGAGATGGATGGAATTGGCCTGAAGACACTGGAGAGGATAGGAACAGAGAAGATCCTCCAGGCAGAGGGAGTGGAGGAGAATGGCAAGCAGGAAAAGGTCTGTCTCTCCTCTCTTTTATTAGTTACTGTAACACATCATCTTATTAGTATGAGATGATTTAGTCAACACTTTATGCTACAAACTGTTTGCTCTTTGACAGGTGGACTGCCAGGAAGTATGCAACAAAGACGTGATGGTTGTAGCCGCCACAAACAGACCAGACTGCTTAGACAATGCCCTCCTCAGACCTGGCCGGCTAGACCACATCATCTATGTCCCACCCCCTGACCAGCAAGTAAGTCATTTATCTCAAGGGAATAAAAAGTTATGTATTAAGTCATAGTTTTAATTTTAGTTTTATAGTGTTAAACTGTGGAGATTTTTAAGAAGGACCTAAAGACATTCCTATTTAAAAAGGCCTTTTAATAGTCATAGTTTTAATTTTAGTTTTATAGTGTTTTATTGTTATTTGTTGATTTTGTTGTGTTCTGGGAACTTTTTTTTTTTTTTAACTCCCTGCTACTGTAGCACTTTCAAAATTTCATTTGAAATGTAAAGGGCATTATAAATAAAATTTATTATTATTAAATTTATTACTAAAGCAATCTTGTAAGAACATTTTCAGAAGTGATTTATAAGATGATAACCATGCCTTTTGTGTATCAGTTTATCTTTAATCAACTAACCTTCAGCTAACCTTGAATATCCGTGTATCTAGGCTCGTCTTTGCATCTTGAAGTTGTGTACAGAGTCGATGCCCGTGGGTGCTGATGTGTGTCTGGAGGAGCTGGCCGCAAAGACCGAGTTTTACTCTGGAGCTGACTTGGAAAATCTGTGTAAAGAAGTAATGTGAAGACCTTACTTTGTGAAATACAAAATAATAATCCGGGTACCATATTTTGACATAGACAAACGGAAAGTACTGTATGTAAGCATGCCTGAAAAGTGTTTTTCGTTTTTCCAGGCTGCTCTGTTGGTGCTACAAGAGGAGAACATGGAGGCTTCGATAATCAAACACACATACTTCCTTCGGGCCCTCAGCAAAATGAGCCCCTCTCACTGCTAAACAGATCCAAACATATCAAAAACCTCCCAGATGACAAACCACATATGACCATGTTCTCTGCATTGATACAATGTATTACATAAAAAATGGTTTGAAAATAAAATAAGTAAAACTTGACTTTTAATGTATGGTATTTTCTTATGTTTTTGTCACTGACAAGCATTTAAAATGTCTTAATGTTTGTGATCTGCACTCCAAACCACCTACTTAGCCATTGACTTTCAGTTATCAAATGTGACCACAAGAGGGTACTGCACACCCAGACAATGTATTGATCATCAGCAAATTAGATATGTAATGGATTGGACGCCACCGTAGCATTTCAGTGCAGGAAGCTGTGTCTGTCTACGTGCCTTTCACCTCGTCCTACCTACCGTCATTCAGCCTACATCAGCCAGGCTCACAGGATGCTGCGCTAAGAGACGTCAAGGACTTCTCGGCAACAACAGGTGAGACCTTCCACACAGCTGCCTCTATAACTTATTGACTTTAATTAAAAGAACTGACTATCAGCATTATTAAGTTTAAATATGATCAATTTCTCTTTTAGGTATTTGAGAAATTCCAAAAATGGTGGGATTTTTCCAAATGTTGAAAAAGAAAAAGGAGGTGAGCTGTCTACATTTTTACTATGTTAAGGTGTTTTTTTGTGGATATTGGATATGTAGCCCAATTAGAAATATTACATGCATTTTAATATTATGATGCACATTTGAAAACTTATTTTTTTTCAGTTGATCCCTCTGATAGGGTTCATGGCTTTTGCTGCAACAGGAGCCACCTCTGCTGCTATCTACTTTCTATTAACCAAACCGGATGTTATGTGAGTGTTATTGTACTTTTTTCTTATTTTGATAAAACTATATTCCACTGTATTTATTTTTAAATAAAGTGTGGTTTATAATATAAGTGGTTTGAATTATACTTAATTTATTTCCCCGTTGTCATGCTTTATTTGGACTTCTATCAGCCTCTGGGATGAAAAAAATGCTTAATGATGATGCAACATTTTCATTCCCTGTTTTTAGCTTGAATAAGACCAGAAACCCAGAACCATGGGAGAGACTTAACCCATCAAAACCCCAAAAGGTAATCTCTAATATTCCTTACGTTTTTGTAAAATTTGGATTGTTATAATTGCATGGTGGTTAAAAAGCCCTTTTATACTTATTGGCTGAAATAAAAACAGAATCTTCCAGCATTAGGCTACAATGGGCTGAGTCACTGAGGAAGAAATGTTATCAAATTACTTTCAGCCTGCTATTGCAACATAAGATTAAACTTGTTTATGTAGCCACACCTGTTGGTGCATGCTACTCGTGTTACAAGTCACTTTACGTTGATGTAACACTTGTAAATAGGTCCAGTAAAGCTTCCTTTTTTATTTCTGACATTTTGCTGCAGCTCATCACCATCAATCAGCAATGGAAACCAGTGGAAGAGCTGGAGTATGTAAAGAGCCTCACCAAGTAAAAGAAGGCGGGAATCTGCTTGAAAGATCCACAGTCTGACCACCTGCCTGCCCCCCATCAGTCTAACAGAATCCTTTCTGCACAAACTAGGATGCTTTGACACTCAGTGTGCGGAAATGCTTCTGCTCCACTGTTGGGGTTTCACATGGCTCTGTAGTGGCCCAGCCTGAGGACATCCATCCACAACAGTAGAAAACTATGGTAACAGATACTTATACTGCCATAAATTGAAAAAATACTATCTTACTCCAAGTTTCTGTCATTACAGCTAAAGAGCTACATGTACATTGAATAAGCCGTGGTGTTTAACTGCTCTTACAGTAGATGTGAATGCACGATAGTTTCTAAATGTGAAAGAAGCAAATTATAAACACACTCTTAATATAATAATGTCCTAAAAAGTAATGTACTGTACAGTGTCAATAAATTATTGTGAACATCAGAGTGTCTTTTGTTCAAAAAAGAATAACCATTATTTATGCAGGAATGTATGTGTTCTTGTCTTTAGACAAATATTCTTAGCCTGGAGTTACAGAGTTAATAGTAATAGCTCTTCTTAGCATCATTTGTCTCACAAAAAAAGTGTCTGACGTATAAATGCAGTACTAACAAGTTGAGTTTGGCTAGAAGAGGTATTGCATCGATCCCCTCTTTTAATGTAAATATATCACAAAACACTAAAAAGAATTTGTCACCAATTCCCAAAAGACCAAAACTAACAATGAATGGCTCTTACTAACAAGTATTGTCTGTGTTGCCAAAGCCTGATTTAGCTTATATTGCTCTGTTCCATAGAGCTCCATCAGCCTTCTTGACAGCAGACATTTTGGGTAGGAAAACAACAGGTGTTACTGAAAGCATTAACAATTGGTCCATTGTATTAACGTGTGACAGTGAGCATGCATTCAAAATACAAGGACCTTGAAACCAAAGCAGCTACAGTTCAGCCACCATTCATTTTATCATTGAGACCTTTGTGACATGTCAAAAACAAACCTATTGTGGTCCCAAAACTGTTAAAACCACATAAACGCGCAACATAATGGCACTTTGTCACATGTTTCTCCATTACAATGAACATTTGCACTGTAGTTAATTATGAATCAATCCCACATGCACTGTACAGGTAGTTTGCATACTCACTAGAACATTAAAATGTAGTGTATAGATCCACTACTAAAATAGTCCAAAATCCAATATTTATAGCTGTTTGAGTAAGATTTTCTGAAACACTACAGTGCCCAGCTGTTTAAGTGCTTTTTTCTTTTCCAAGTTTAAATATATTTTTGTGGCACAAGGAATAAGACAGAAAGGGTTGACACTTGACATGAGCACCAGCAACCAGTTAGCTTAACGTTAGCTTAAACAGCTTGCCTGGTTCCATCAAAAGTTTCAATATATCTGCCTGCTAGCACCTTCTAAGCTCTATCTTTGGACAGAAAAGGGCTGTTTTCCCCTGTTTCCAGTCTTTATGCTAAGCTAAGCTAAGCTAACAGTCTGCTGGCTCTACTTCATAGCCATTTAGCGTGCAAACATGACAAACGATCTTCTCATTTGACTCTCAGCAAGAAAGCCAACAAGCGTGTTCCCCAAAATGTTGAACTATTCCTTTAAAGAGTTATGTGTTAAGTAGGAACAACTGGGTATTGTGCATAGACCGTTAATAATATACAGTCTATGGTATTGTGGCTGAGTGCCTCAGACAGGCGGGGGATGTCAAAATGTATTCAAAAATTGACTAATGTATTGTTGATTTTAGTCTTTTCCTAAGATTTGTTGACATTAAGAAAGATTAATGCCAGGCTACTCTTTCGAGTTGTGATTATGTTGAGTAAAAACATCATTAAATACACGTTTTTCACAGCAGACAGTTTGACTCAGCACAAAGAGCACAGTTGTAACCACGGGCGTAGCACAAAAGTCTAGGCCCTGTAGAAAGGCATTCACTACATCCACAGCAAATCATTCTAGCATCTTTTTGGGCCCTCCTCACATGAGGTACTCAGTCCCCTTTCCACCCCAAATGTGACAGCCATGGTTGTAACTAATGTAAGTGTTGGATGATGATCTCCATTTAGGTGTCCCAGTGAAACTTGCCAGGAAGCCAACATGCACAAAACAAGTTACTTGGAAAGGGCATTATCATAGCAGGAAGAGCTTTTCCTGCTATGACAAGTCAAAATGTCTGTCTTGGAAAAGGGTCCTATGTTTTAAATGAGTAGGTTAAAATTCCAATATTTAATTAACTAAACAATCTCACCTCAAAGTCCCACGTGAACAGCAGATTGAGTTTGCCAAGTTAGTTACAATCCTATGACAAATGAGTTAACTCCTGAAGATTATATACGCCAACAATTGAGGAGTAAGACACAATTAAGCCTAAAAGCCTTATATCCTCCTACACGGTGAGTTTAATAAGGTCAATAATGAACTTTGAAACTCCACCAAGTAAAATTTTACTTTTTCATTCTACAATCTCCACATTGTATCTAAACGATGCAGTCAATAGTTGTTTGAATGTTGTTTGCGACAAGAAAATGGTGAATTGTTGCCAGCTAGGATAGCCATAAAGTAATTACTGCCATGAAAGCAATGGGCAAATGCACTCATCTGTTTAGTTTATGGCTGTATGGACATTCATTGTGTTTCATAATAACAGCCAATCCTCTTAACGTCCCTCTCATATCTCAGAAGAGACCAAAAACATCAGAAAACCCTCCCCTGCAGTGTCTGGCTATGGCAAGATCTGGAATACACAGCCCATTGTTGACTGTTGAATCTGACGCTCTTCAATGAATTATTAAGCAAAGGGTATAGATTGACAGAGAGAGAGAGAGAGAGAGAGAGAGAGGGAGAGATGTAGAGGCTTAGACATTGTTTCCTGATCTGTTGCTTTTTTCCTATTTGGTTTCACTTACTGTACGTGCACGTTGGGTTATACATGACTATGTCAGAAATGGTGTTTCACGTTTTTTAAATTCTATTTCTCTTTATTGCCACTGTTTAGATCCCCTCCAATATTTTACTTTTAAATCGGCTTTAAAATGATTCCCAGTCACATTTCATAAATAGGAGGCACTGTGGTATTTGTCGCTCCCCTGCATTCTGTCATTAGGCGGCTGGACTGTCGGTCAGCACAATGTTTATATATTTATCCTTTATTTGTTAGATTTTCTACAGTAATCATTCATGCACTATAATAACTTTTTAATTCCCAATTTCTGGACTGTAGGTTATGTGTTCATCTCTTTATATTTAATATTAGTAATCCTTATTCTTGCACTTTTACTTTTTAATTTTTAATCTATGTATCACTCTGTCTATCTAGTGTCATGTAGTCAAATATACTGGAAGGAGAGAGAGAGAGAGAGAGTTATCTTAACCTGTCGAGCCTGTGCAGCTGAAAGGTTATTTAGGAAACAATGACAGAAAAGGAAGGATACAGCGGTGCTGGAACTTGCGTACGTGACTCAGTCACAGACATCATGACACCACAGAGCATGTGACCTGCATGTAAAGCAGGTAGTGCTGCTAGCAGTGCATGAGAAGTGAGAGACGGAATTCCCCATGTGTTATCTAGTAGTATGCTTCAATTCTTTAACTATGAAAACATTTTTTGAACTCCTTTGACCTTCATTTAGTTTCTTTAAATGGTTTGTTCACTAGTAGTCTCACATTGACAGACCTACCACTGTTCACTAGTGACTGTTGAAAGGCTCATTGCAGCAGTTTATGGTAAGCCTGCTCCATTATAAGGAAGGGCAGTCAGGTGGATAGCTGTTATATTGGCTCTGCTGCAATACAAACAAATTAGTTGCCTGGAAACTGAGACACTCCCAGTTATCTCATGTTGTCAATAATAAAACATTGATATGTCTGCATTTATTTATTAACCTTGTTTTGTGTGAAAAGCCTAAAATTAGTTGTTTTAAATATGTTGTGAATTCATATACTAGTTGTTAGTTACATTTCTCAGCTTTGACAAAAGGACCAATTCACCAATTTTCCGCCGTATATTTATGAAATGGATTTGCATGTACATTTTTGTCCCAGAGGAAGGCTTTATTCTCCACCAAACCTGTGCAACCAATAATACAACCAAATAAAATGTTTTTAAAGCAGTTTCTTTATGAATAGAACAGAACAACAGAAATGTGTGTTTTGTGCTACAGTTCAGCCAATGTGTGCATCATTTAAGGGGTTAAATAGAATGTAATGCAAACTATATTAATACATGTCATCTTATCAATATGACCAGGCCATGAAAACAAAATTCTTGGCTATTGTAAAAGCACACCACCTAGTGTTGAAAAGTAACAGGAACATATACAGCGCTTCATCATCATTCATTCATAATAATAATGTATACTTTATTAATCCTGCAAGGGGAAATTACAATTTACCTTCTGTGTTTACACACATTACACACAGGCCTGAATTACACACACATGCTCAGTACCTATACATGCACTTATGGAGAGATGTCATAGTTCCATGGGCTGCCCATGAAAAGGAGCCCTGAGCTGGGGGTTGGGGGTTTGGTGCCTTGCTCAAAAGCACCTTGGCAGTGCCCAGGAAGTAAACTGGCACCTCTCCAGCTACCAGTCCACCACCATACTTTGGTCCGTATGGGACTTGATCGAGCGACCCTCCAGTTCCCAACCCAACTCCCTACTGACTGAGCTACTATCACCCCCTCAGTATGCAGTCAGCTATACACTAACCGTCTCAAATTTGTGCAAATTCTTTTTTATATTAATAAGTACTCATTTAATTGGAATTTTAAACATATATGTAGCCAAAGATTGGACCATCTGCAACAGTTACTGATTCAGTGGAAAATAGCAATACAGATTTGAGTAGAAACTTTCAGTTCAATTAAAAAAAAAAAAAAAGATTCTGTGAATAAATTGTGTAGAATAAAAGTTTCAATTTCCTAACATGAAGTTGTCCAAAAAAACAAGATACAAAGAAACACACTAAAGATGAAAAACTTTATTACAAACAAAAGAGTGATCCAGTTCCTGATTTCCCTTGATTAATATCAGAGATGTGGAAAAGTTCACCATAAACCCCCACAGCCTCTCAACATTTCAGAGAAATACTTTAAACTATAACATTATAAACCCCATTACTGGCTAATTTCAACTCACACCTCCCTCCCTGAAAACATAGCAACTCTGAAATACTGAAGATTCCACAAACCTGACTATTATCATACAGTTTGTGAATGATACGAACAAAGGGGAGTATAGAATGTGGGGCTAAAACCATACTGAAGTCGGTCCAACCAATGTAAAAATGTTCAAAGTCAATCCCACTTTGATTGTCAGTTGGGTGCTCCCCACAATTAATTAAGAGACATGCTAGAAATAAAATGTCAGCATAAAAGTGTTGGTATTTTAAGTGTTGGTCAGTGCAGACTGCTTTAAGATCCAAGGTTGTTGTCTTTTTAAGAATCTGCCTTACAACAGACTTTGGCTGTAGAAAGTAATGATTTTGTTTAATGAGATGTCATGTCTATTAAAGGACACAATGATAAAGTGCCTCACTTTTGCCTGTGGTGAGGACAGTCTACAGTATTTGCAGTGTGAAAACAGTTTTGAGAAAAAACATTTGCTGCCTTCCTCAGTAAAATAATCAAATCCTAGTATACAGTACTTGCACCTAGTAAAAAAAAAAAAAAAATACATTTGATGACAAAACATAAGTTGTGATAAATCAAACGGTCAAATACAAAAAAAGTTACTTGTTAAAACAGGCTTTAATGGTGAATTAAGAGCATGTGTTTTCTTCATTCTTTTTAACTGAGACTCTAACCCAACTTCCACAGGATGCGTAACGGCTGCGGATCGGCTCCGCGCGTGTCGGCTCCGTGCTCCTATGTTTTATTTTGTTTCTGTGCTCGACTTCCTGTCCCGCACTATCTGCCGTGTACTGAATTGTTGCGGAGTTCTACGGCAAACAGCAAAAATAGAAGCTCAGCGTATCTGCTCCGGAGGGCTGCGGATCGCCGTTCCACAGTCCGTGGAAATACACACACATTGACGTTAATGGAAATCTAATACATCCGCAGCCGTTCCGGAGCGGATCCGCAGGCGTTACGCATCCTGCGGAAATTGGGGGTTAGCTTTGCGAGCATAAGGTCTCTGCGGCTGTAATGATCTTTTAATTAGAAATGTGCATCTTCTGTTTTTCCACTGACTGTCCTTTGGCACCAGTCTTTTTCGCATTTGGCACCTGCTATGGCACTGAGCTGTGACAGTGGTGCAACATCCAGAACCTGTGTGTACTGTACTCTCTGCCATCTGGCTCCATGAAATGCACTGTGGAAGTCAATGTGGACATTAGTCTCTCTTTTTAGTCGCTGGGCTGCTGGCAGTGTGTACAACTGCGTACCGGCCTCAGCCTGTGTGTCTGGACCTGCACTGTGCACCTGGTGAGACCGTAGGTGTGAAGCAGCAGGTGGCGAGCCTTCGCCTGGACGTCCTCCCAGTTGCTGGCGCTAGAGGGCGCTGTGAACATAAAAATGCACTTGAATATAACGTATTCATATGTGTCTATATTGGTTCTGTTTATAGTGTGTATGTATTGTTTGTTTTTGTTTTGTTTTGTATGAGTAAGCACATTGTGAGCATCGATAATCCAAAGCAAAATTCCTCGTATGTGTCCTCATACCTGGCAAATAAAGCTGATTCTGACTGACATCTTGCAGTATGTCCCTATATATCTTTTTCACATGTAATAGCAGGAAATCACAGGTGTAATTAATCAAATTAATAACAGCTGCATTCAGATTAGGCGAGCCAGTTTCAGGACACTGGTGCTGACTCAGACTATGTTTACACGTGCCCAGTTATTTTCATAAACGGACATTTCAACCTCTCCGGTTTCAAAAATAACATTGTGCAGAGCTGTCAGTTTTCAGAAAAGTGTTCATTTACAGGTACCCGTGCATATATGCTGTCAATGGCGTCAAGAGCATGCCAAACCTGTAGGTGGCAGTGAAACGAGAAGCTCAAGCCCACGTTAGCCAATCAGAATCCCAAAAATAGCAACAACCGCAACAAATCACTTCCTCTCTCTTCCTCGGCTGCTTAAACCTGCAAACAAAGATTTCAAAAATCTCCTCTCTGGCCTGAGTATTTAGAATGACTTGTTTTCAGAGGCAAATTCTCCGTTTGCCTGTAAACGAAGGGATAAGTCTCCGTTTGTCAAAATAACCATGTACTATGTCATTTTCCAACAAAAATGAAAGTAGCAAAAGTCATTCCTCTATATAAAACTGGAAATAAACACCACTTCACAAATTACAGGCCTGTCTCTCTACTGTCACAATTTTCAAAAATTTTAGAAAAATTATTTAACAACAGATTAGAGAAATTTAGTGAAAAAAATAAACTACTCACTGACAGCCAATATGGATTTAGAAAAAATAGATCAACCTCACTAGCACTAACAGAACTCATTGAAGAAATCACAAACTCCACAGATAAAAAGAAATATGCAGTTGGGGTTTTCATTGATCTAAAAAAAAGCATTTGATACAATAAATCACAAAATATTAATCAGTAAACTGGAACGAATCGGGATCAGGGGGGTAGCTCTAAACTGGATAAGTAGTTATCTGAGAGACAGACAACAATTTGTGAAGATGGGAGATTATTTGTCTGAATGTCTGGGCATTGCTTGTGGTGTCCCAGGGTCAGTGTTGGGACCAAAGTTATTTTTATTATATATCAATGATATTTGTAAAGTATCTCAAGTATTGAATTTTGTATTATTTGCAGATGATACAAACATATTTGGATCAGGGGACAGCTTACCACAACTCTTGGAATTAATCACTTCAGAATTCAAGAAAATAAAACAATGGTTTGACATAAACAGGCTATCAATAAATTTGAGTAAAACTACATTCATGGTATTCGGAAACTGTAAGTCAAAGCATCAAGCACAGATACAGATAGAGGGGGTTAACATAGAAAGAGTACATAAAAATAAATTCCTTGGAGTGATTATAGATGACAAGATTTGCTGGAAGCCTCACATAAAACACATCAAAACCAAACTGTCCAGAAGTATTTCAGTCCTAGCAAGAGCTAAGCACATTCTGGATCTCAAATCACTTCACATCCTATACTGCTCACTACTGTTACCTTATTTGAATTACTGTGTAGAGGTTTGAAACACTTATCAACACTCACTACAGCCACTAGTCATAATGCAAAAAGAGCAATAAGAATCATTCACAACGCGGATTTCGGATCATACAAATTCATTATTTCTAAAGTCTAAATTGCTAAAATACCATGATTTAATTGAATATCAAATTGCAGTATTCATGTTCAAAGTAAGAAATAGCCTATTGCCTGGGAATATACAGAAGATGTTCTCTGAAAGGGAGGGAGGGTACGATTTAAGGGAAGGGAAATTTTAAGACTAATAGATGTAGAACATCAAGGAAAAGATTATGTTTATCAATTTGCGGAGTTAAATTGTGGAACCAGCTAAATGAGAACCTAAAGCAATGCCCAAACATATTCCTTTTCAAAAAAATGTACAAAGAAATTATTTTCAGAAGGTATAGAGAAGCACTGTTTTGTTGAAGTTTTGTTTGTTTTTGTTTTGTTTATGTATATATGTATGTATGTATATGTATGTGTATGTATATATATGTGTATGTATGTATGTATATATGTATATATATATGTGTGTATGTGTATGTATATGTATGTATGTATATATATATATGTGTGTATATGTATGTATGTATGTATGTGTATGTGTATGTATATGTGTGTGTATGTATATATGTATGTATATATATGTGGATGTGTGTATGTATATGTATAGGTACGTGTATATATATGGATATATATAGCAATATAATTATAAATATTGTAAATTGAAGGAATGCAAGAATTAAAGGGTAGGAGTACATAAGTTTTACTTCTTCCTACTCCTTTTTACATTTGTGATAGAGGTATGTTAACACAGGAAAGAAGGGTACCTTGTTTGTTGTTTTCTCTCCAATGTTTTTAAACATTGTTTTATTGTTTCTTTTATTTTTTGTTTTATTTGTATATACTTTCTCTTGCATGTTCGAAATAAAGATATAATAATAATAATAATAATAATAATATGTATTTTGTGTAGAAGCCTTAAAGTCATGGCTGATCTTGGCTCTCTGGTCTTCCTGACAGTGAGAATGCCATCTGCCTGATAAGCAAAAGGAAGTACCAGAACATGGGGAAAAAAATCATCAGGAAGATCAGAGAGCAATGAAGCGGAGTTTGAATACGTAAAAGGTAAGATACAGGTCATAGGGTGATCTGGACTCCACCGCCCCTGGGATGGCAGAAGATAAATTGACAGACTGTCTTCATGAACCTAGGAGTGGGGAAAAAGGTATTTCATGGCTAAGTGTGACCTTGTTTTTTACAATCTTCATGAGAAAAACTGGACCTGGAGAATCTCCAACTGATAAGCAAAGACAAACTCCATGAAGGAAGCAGAGCCTGAAGTGAATAAAGGCTAGGCTTTATGTTGGAGCAGGGTCAGACCTGTAGAGGCATTTTGGCGGTAGGATGAGAGTCTTGAAGGAGTTCTGGACCATATAACAGGGCTCGACATTAACTTTTTGAGGCACTTGTCCTTTGGACAAATACATTTACATTTCACTTGTCCATGTACAAAAATCACTTGTCTGGGTAAATATTTATCATTTTATAATTTTTTTTTGTGTTTTGCTAATGCAGAATTCGAACAAACCATTGAAAGCATCCAAACACTATCAACATTAATACAATTCAGTTGAAATAAATGTGTCCCAAGAATAGATTTCCCCTTCAACAAGAAAAAAGATCTTCAGACCCCATAATATAAAGTAATACTTTGCACACCGGTGTGCAGTGCCTCAACAAAGTGGTTTGTTAACTTTTTTCTTTTTCTACAATTTTAAGTTAAGGCGGAGTTAGTAAGTTAACTAACATATATGCAGAATATGCTGTATCACTTACAAAGAATGAGCTGAACAGCGGGCTGGGTCTAACGTTAGCCGTCCGCTAATCCGCTGCTGCTGGGTCTAACGTTAGCCGTCCGCTGACCCACTGCTGCTGGGTCTAACGTTAGCCGTCCGCTGACCCACTGCTGCTGGGTCTAACGTTAGCCGTCCGCTGACCCACTGCTGCTGGGTCTAACGTTAGCCGTCCGCTGACCCACTGCTGCTGGGTCTAACGTTAGCCGTCCGCTAACACGCTGCTGGGTCTAACGTTAGCCGTCCGCTAACACGCTGCTGGGTCTAACGTTAGCCGTCCGCTGACCCACTGCTGCTGGGTCTAACGTTAGCCGTCCGCTGACCCACTGCTGCTGGGTCTAACGTTAGCCGTCCGCTGACCCACTGCTGCTGGGTCTAACGTTAGCCGTCCGCTAACCCGCTGCAGGGTCTAACGTTAGCCGTCCGCTAACCCGCTGCTGCTGGGTCTAATGTTAGCCATCCACTGCCCCGGATTGTGGTGAAAAAAATGTATTTGTTTTTAAATTGGTAACATAAACGTAATGAGTGGCAGATAATGTTAAGCAACATGGCATTTTATTTTGTTGAGTTTACATTTATCCAGTGGGGCAAGTAAATTTCTCCTAAATTTCTCCTTCCACTTGCCCTACAAAAAAATCCACTTGTCCCAGACAAGCCTTAAAGGTGCTGTAAGCAATGTCACGCGTGTTTTAGGCTAGAACATTTGTTGTCACATACAGAAAACATCTCCTCACTGTCTGTAAGCTGCCTGTCCCCAGAACACACTGTAAAAACACGGTCTCTGTAGACAGCCCAGGGTCTACAAATGGCAACAGAAACAAACTGTGCCCACCTGCACCGAAGCTACACCAACAGTGTTCCAGTGTTTCAGCCAATAACCAACAAGAAGGACATGGGGTGGGGGTTAGTGCGCAGAAGCACAGAAGGAGGAGGAGGGCGGGATGAGGAGGAGGGAGGGACAAGTTAGTCTCGTTTTGTTTTAAAATACTTGACGTCAACCAGAAGTAACGTCACCCAACATCGCTTAGAGCACCTTTAATGCCGAGCCCTGATATACAGTATATGTACTTTTATTTGCAATATCATTCACTAAATCTATGACATAACTTCTCTGAGCAAATCCTGTGTCTTGATTTGATTTCGGATCTACCATTAAATTAACACAAAACGGGAGCAGGTGGCAGCAGCCGGGGCCGATGACAAAAAGCCTCAGCCAAGCCGAACAGTTTACAGATGCTTCAGGCAGACCTTTAGTCTGAACAGGAAGTCACAGATTTAGATTTATTAAAATTTTATTAACCCTTGTGTTGTCCCTTCCGGGTCAAAAACGGACGAAGATTTGACATTTTCAGAATTTAAGTTTTCAATAACACCACCTTACTACCACTAGTTTTACAGTACTTTTTGGAATTCATAACCCTAATTCTACATAAATGAGGGTCAATAACCCTCATTTATATAGAATTATACTTAATATTTGAGTTAAAAAGCAGTAATTATGAATTACTTTGACTAACAGTTAAGAGGAAAATACAAATCTGAGGAAAATACAAATTAGTTTAGTCAGGAATGAAAGTGATCAATTGTATTTGCAAAGACCGTTCAATCCATTTTGGTGGTAATTTGGTTAAAAAGAAACCCATATTTCAGATATAGAAATTTTTTAGATGGGTCAAATTTGACCTAAGGACAACAGGGTTAAAATTTTATCAGACCCATATATCAGCTCATACACAGTCTCCAGTTTTTATTATGACAGTGTAGCTGTTAAATTGCTCTGCATGCAATCTGTTATTGATGTTAAAGCGTAACTCTCGTCAAAATGCAACCGTGTCAAAAACAAGACAAACTTTTGTTTAAAAGCATAATTAGGACCAAAGGGAAATATTTAAAATTGACTGTATTTTTGTTTTCGGTCAAATGGCCTTTTGAATGGGAGCACTAGGGGAACTACTGTGATTGCATCAAAATCACTATTTTTAAAACACTAAGAAGGCTCGACACATGAAACTTCAGTCAAAAAGAGTCGATCTTGAATGCGAATGAACAGACTTTATATGAGGAAAAGTCATTCTTATATGAGGCTCCTTTTTCATCTGCAAGGTCAATATTGTTTTTCACTAACGACAAAACAAATTATCTCTCCTCCCTGTACGTTGCATTCGGAGATCAACAGTTTCTGACTGAGAAGTCAGCAACCGAAAACACCAACAGCTAAAGTGAGTAAACTGTGTACACAAACAATGTTCTCAGTGCTGGAGTTCATATAGACCCCCTGGTGATACTTGGAGCAAAGTTTCATGTGTGAGGCCTTCTTCTGTTTTAAAAA